>JAJAGP010004646.1:0-45719 GCA_025084515.1 Ancistrus triradiatus
ACTCAATGATGTTCAGATCAGAGCTCTGTGGGGGCCATACCATCTGCTGTAGGACTCCTTGTTCTTCTTTTTGCTGGAGTCCTTTTTGACTTTGTGTTTGGAGTCATGTCAAGCTGGAGAATGAATTTGGGACCAATCAGATGTCACCCTGTTGGAAATTCATGATGAATAAATCTACCTGTATATCTCAGAAATAAGGCTGCCAATTAATTTAGGCAAAATCGACAACCCATATGCAGAAATACAGCCCCAAACCTGCAGGGAACCTCCGCCATGTTTTACTGTTGAATGCAGACACTGATCCACGTAGTGCAGCAGATTTGTGTTGCCATATTATTGTTATTATTGATTATTAAAACGAATGGGTCTTTCAAATGGGTCACCTGATATCCACTATACCTTGCCTAATCTCAGGTGTAGACTTGGACTAGAAAAGTAGGTTTTGCAATAACTCTTTCATAAATTGGGACACCTGCATTCACTTTGCAATTATTTTATTTTTTAACCACAAAATTGGGGTGTTGGTTTAATATTTTTTTCCAGCATAAACATTTGTTTTGGTTAAACGTTTTGCATGGGCAAACTTCATTACTTATATTTCCGTAAGACACACATTTCTGTTATTTTAATGTTAGTATTTCAAAAGAGGTTTCATTCAAATGGAAATGTTTATCAGGGCTGTCCAAGAAAAAAAACAAGGTCTTTTGTATTTTCTTTTGATACTTTACCATTTGAGGCACCTGTACTGTTTAATAATATAATATAGTATTAAATGTATTTTCGTTTAACCTCATATTATCTATGTGTATGACTATGCAGTGGTGTTTCTTTCTTTCTTTCTTTCTTTCTCTCTTTCTCTCTCTTTTTTTCTTTCTTTCTTTCCTTCCTTGTTTATGTATTTATTTAAGCATGTTTCAAGAACATTAGAACAATTGGCCCCAGAACAGGTCTGTGCAAATTAGGCTCATTTTGCCTCCAGGCCATTGAGGCAGGAGCAGAGACATCATACAGACAAAGGGTCCTTTTTCACCTGAGGAGACAGGAGGAGAGGGGGAAAAAACTGGTACAGGCGTCGATAATCTACACAAGCAAAGCAAGTCTCCCAAGGTTTTTCAGCCCCATGGTGCATTATTCATCCTCACCATTGCCAGAGGACTCCTAATTGACCCTTGCTCTGTGTAAAACTTCACCAGATGAAAGAATGCAATGTTTTGTAGTGCAACTTTTTGAGTCCTCTCACTCCGGTCCAATTATACTGGATTTTGACTTATGAATCATTCAAAAGAATTAGCGAAGGTAACCCTAAGCTTGAAGATGTCATACGCAGTGGTGTCGCAGCTAAAAACACACATCGAATCACTTGAGGGAAAACAAATACGAGCCTTTTATCAGCATGCTGCTTATGACCTTGCCATGTCTGAGCCTGTAAAGGAACATGATGGGTACCAATATTATTATCGAGCTAATGTAATAAATTGAAAAGTGAAGTGTTTGCTCGGAGGTTTAGAGTATAAATGCATGGAATGTCTGCAGAGGATTTTCAAAAGCAATACACTAGAAGTGTCCATTATATACATTCTGTGGCCTTGATTAAAGCCTTCAATCAGCCTCGCCAAACTGGATCTTTATACTTACGACTGTTTTGGCACCTGTGAAAGTGATGTTCTTTGTTAACCCCCCATGCTTTAGAGATTCATAGGATCATTTGGTTAAGACACTCAAACTGTACTTATTTCTATTTTAATAGTAATGAAACCTACCAGGGCAAGAGCAGCAAGTCATCAGTTCTGTAACTTTTTTGGACTGTCTCTATTGACTATCTATGCCTCATTGCAAAAAGTACGGTCCATGCTTGGTTATGGTCCCATTACACATTTGTTTATTATTTTAAATGCTCATAACGGTTGTGGTAAATCCAAGGTATACAAGGAATACTCACTCTCTCAAACTTAGGGACAATCTACAACCATTCCCTTCCTGACATATATTTGGGAAGTGCGAGGAAAACTGGAGACCCAGACTAAACCCACAGTGACAAAATGAAACCACTCAAGTTATCCATGTGCCAAAAAGAAGCCACATCTATTTCTCTAACTGATAACCATTTTGTCATGGACTACACTCATGGTCTTGTGACCACATAATCAACCCCTGACTTGAGGAGCACTGAAACAAGCCTCTGGTGAGGTGGAACACATACAGTACATACACACACATGGGCTTCTCCAGTGCCAGGAACCGGACGCAACTCTGGACACCAAACAAACAGGCAAACCTCACCTGGGCAAAGGTGGGATACAGTCCAGGGTAGCTCAGGACCGGAGCTCTGTTTACAGAGCTATCCCACTTCACATTCCACCTCTGTCTTTCAGTTACATAGTAGTGTTCAGTCCCTGCTACTATGTAAAATGGTGTTCAATCTATATAAAAATCAACACACAGCCACATGAGTGGACATTATATGCTCCAAAACAATGTATTTATTACTTTTTAATAATTTAGCAACATTATGTCCACTATGTCTGGTTATATATCTTGTTCATCACAACTTCTCAGCTGGAGGGCTTCCAAGGCCATGGATTCAAAACACACAAAAGGCTTTTGCCAGAACAATACATTTTTCAGTGCAAACTATTCATTTCATTATGTACTTTTATGAGAAACAGCATGTGTAGTCTGTTATCTGGTGTGCCAGGCATGTGGTTTAACCATGCATTGACGATGAGTGTGTTTATGCAACACGTCTGCTGTCTCACGGTAATCAGCAAAGCCATATAAGGTAGTGTCCAAACTCTTTTATTAATTCAGTTCTCTTTTGGCATATAGTGCTAAATATTGTATGTAGAATGTAAGGAATAATGATTAAGAGACCATTTCAGACATAGCCCATAAGTACAGATGCCTCCAGGCCCAACATTGGGGGTCTGATAGTGGGGCAACACTCTATCCATCAATCTTCATGCACCATTAAACGTTTCTATGTAGACATATGATGGGGAACATTTAATGGGGACGTTTAACGTAGAAGTCATGGATGTCTAATTATTGTTCTCTTAAAATTAAATACAACTGTTTTGTTTAAATTAAACACGTTTAGCCAGTAAAATACATTCGGCAAACATAACATCTCCAGCACCGCTGTGTAACCAAAAGATAAACCAGAATAGGGTTTAATCTAAAAAAAATCATTCTACTCCCTATATAGTCCACTAGGAAGCCATTGTGGCTTAACCATAGGGTTACTTAGGTACAGTGGTACCTCAGTTCTCCACCACATTGTAGAATTTGGTTCTCAAGGCATTTAGACTACACTTAAACTTGTATGAGTCGAGCCACGTGACTCGCTTCAGCCAAAACTCGATCACAACAGTCACAACTGTGATGATCTCTGCTGTGTTTATCATGTTTTTCTTTGTTTTTACATCTACACTACTGTATTCTTAGTGCCAATTAGTCTTCAAGTCTCCTAAAAAGTTAGTTTATAAATAGCCAATCAACAGCAAAACAGCTATTGCATGCCCAAGGACACAGGCTGCAGTTAGTTTAGCAGCTATGCTAGTGCCAGTACAGTAGAAGTAGTAGGAGTTCACCAATACAGTAAGTATTTTGCTTTGTAATAATGAGCCTTGTGTTAATAATTTTGGCCAACTGTAGGTTAATGTAATTGTTAATGTAAGTGTTAATGTGTAATAGGCTCCCCTTGATAGAGCATAGGCTATATTAAACTCATCAGGTCATGATACTTATTTAACTTGTTTTAACTTATGATGGATTTGTTGGAACATATCCCCATCATAAATCAGGGAGCATTCTGTACAATACAACGCCATTAATGCATATAATGCCTTATATAGTGTGGATTTTCTTGAGATCTGGAACGGATGAATTCAACTTACATTATTCCTTTTGAGAAAAATTTGCTCTGTAGTTGTTGTTCTCAACAAGCCTTCTGGAATGATTAAAGATGAGAACCGAGGAACCACTGTATAAGGGAAGAAATTAAATGACTAATTAATATATTTGAACAGACATTGCACAGTTTTGTCTGCAAATGTATACAATTGCATTTATTCAGTGTTTTAAACCCAAATTACTCTAAATTGAAATCATGTTGAAATTAAATGACTAAAGTTCTGCTGAAGGTAGAGGAAATAGATGTTCAACAGCAATACATCATTTTGGATTTACTAGGATTAAAGTAAAGTGAATGTTTGACCTTGGGAAAACCAATTATATTGAAACTGGAGCGACTCTTCAGTTCAGGAGGATCGCTGAAAAAAACGTATTGCTTGCAAGACCCAGTGGTTTTTGTGGATAATGATAAACTGTCATGGTTGCATTTGGCACAACAGCAGGACGGCTGGGTTATGCGTGTCAATGAGGTTTGCTCCTAATTGACGATGGGGGATGCTAACTCTCTTGAAAGCTGTCATTCAGCCATCAAGCATTAGAATGAGTGGGTATTGGATTTGTGTGCATATGGGCACAGCATTTGGGAATCGTTTGGTGCTGTGCTTATGACATGTAGACATCCATCACTGCTGAATTGTTATAGACGTCTGCTTTTGGGAATGAAAATCAGAGCACAGAACTTTTTCCAGATCAGCATTCTTATAGGGGAATAGGCCATCTATCAGCACCTCACTAAAATCTAGTTTAGTTCTAAAAATTTGAGCTTTATTTAACTCATTCAGCATCCTTTCTCTATAATGAACATGAGCATGTCAGTGAGCTTTAGCGCTATCAATTGTGTGCTTTAATTAAGTTACGTGACATGTTGATTATATGATTTGTAATGAAACGCATTGTGTTAAATTTGAGAACAATTCTAAATAGAACCATGTTCACCAGTGGGTTCAGCTTTTTGCCGCCCACTATATATATACTATATATGTGATATACAGTACTGTGCAAAACCACCACAGATCAGGTACTATTTGGGTGGTGGATCGGTTTCAGCATTGCAGTGACACTGATGTGGTGGTGGTGGTGGTGGTGTGTTAGTGTGTGTTTTGCTGGTATGATCGAAACAAACTTGTACCGGTAGATGTAAAGTCAGAGACAGTAGCTCATCTGTTTTTGCACAATTTGTGTTAGTCATCTTCTAGTCCTTCATCAGTGCTCACAGGATGCTGGTGACTGGAAATTTTTGATAGGTGGACAATTTTCAGTTTATCTGATACTGGGGTGGTTTAAAACTCCAGCAGCACTGCTGTGTCTGATCCAGTAAAACCATGTAAAACTACAATGAGTACAGTGTTCCATATAACTCCAATGGCAAACTTTTATTCAGATTGAACCATTCAGATTTTTACTGTATATGAAACAATTTGTGTGTTTATTTGGTTTTATTTAACATTGCTATCAGCATCAGTGGTCATTTCAGCAACACACAAAAGGTTACATCAAGACTAGTCATATATGTATATATACACTCAAGTCAATGTCAATTTAGCATAATCAATTAACCCAACACGCATGTCTTTGGACTGTGGGAGGAAACCGGAGTACCCGGAGTAAACCCACGCAATCATGGGGAGGACTCTACACAGAGAGAAGCCAGGTCGCTCCACCCTGGGACTGAACCCAGGATTTTTTTGCAGTTAGGCGGCGGTGCTTCCCACAGAGCCCCGTGCTGCCCCCATATATAAGTGCTTTTGACTGATCAGAATCAGGGTTATTGACCAAGTATGTTAACACACACAAGGAATTTGGTTTTGGCCGATGGTAACTCTCCAGCAATACAGATACTACACAGACAACTGAATTGAATTGAACTGAATCAACTTTATTTATGCCCAAGTGGTAATTATTCATTGGGCATGTAAATATTATAAACCAACACATACACATAGATATAACTAATACATTATAGGTTCATCCATTTCTTTAAACAAAATGGTCTTTAATCAGTCTTCACAAAGGACAGTCCTACATCGGGGGCAGTGGTAAAGATGACCCAAAGGCAACATCTAACAAACAGAATAGAAGGCATGAGAATTCTCATTATGATGGAACATCCTTTATTTAGTTTTCGCTGTCTTTCGAATGCAGTCATCATCCTTAGTGGAACTCAAATGATTTTAGAGCAAGTAGCCATGATACCCTGTACACGATTCTCATTTTCAGACTTAAGGAATGAAAGTAGCAAATGACGGAGAATGAAACCACACTCTAAATATTAGCTGTAAAAGTTGATCAAAACAAATCGACTCCTAAATAGATGAAAGTCCTAAATAGATGAATATATTGCTGACCTCTTGTTAAAATTTCCCAGAATTATCCTCAGCTTTTTTTCAGTGTATGTATTATTTCCAGACAATGCGAAAATGTACACGATATACCAATTATAGAAAACAATGTACATCAAGGGCACGTGTGTGGTAGTGTAAACAGCAATGACGTGTATCACATGTGCAAATGAAATTGTGATGTATGAGTATTTGTACAACAGTGTATTTATTGATGGAACAGCGTATATTCACTATCTGTATGAAATAAATATGTTTCCGTGGCAGATACCAGATAGAAAAACATACTGGTCAGCTATAGATGAGGATGAATGTCACGCGGGAGGTTTACGGGAGGAATGGAGATGAGTGCAGGTCTTCTCTAAGCAAAAGGGTTTTATTGAACCAAAGGGAGCCACAGCGCAAACATAAACACAAAACCAAATTCTATAACAAAGAAAGCGCGGCACACGGCACGGCGATAAACAGAAATAAAGGAAGCACATGCCGGCTATGCTACACTAATGCCGGCGTGGCAAGCTAATCGTGGCTAACAAAAGAAACCCATGAACGAAACCGTATACAACAGAAGGCCGCAGACTTACCGCAACATGAAAGGTCCCAGGCGAACTGGGGCAAACACAAGTAGTCCAGGGCATATGTGGCCGCAAACCCGAGTAAATCCAAAAGTGGTCGTATCTGTTAACATGAATAATCCAAAGCAAACTTTGCCGCAAACATGAGTAATCAAAAGCGTCTGTTGCAGCAATATGAACATAAACATGCCGTTAATTCCTCGCAATCTGCATAAGCTAGGGCCGAGCTTATATTCAGTCCCAAACGGCTGTACACTATCAGCTCTAGGGCTCTAGCTTCTTCTTCTTCACAAATGACATGGTCCGGATTGCCCCTAGTGACAAAGAGGGACGTAACAGGTGAAGGTCTGAGGTGATCTGTGACATTTACACCCCCCCCCCCCCCGGAGCCCGAGACGGAGCTTGGGCTCCTTCTAACGGCCTCCCCTCCAGGGCGCATGACCGTGTCTGGGGGTTTTCTTTCGGGGCGACTCCCGGGAGGATTTCGGTCGCCACCAAAAATGACACGGGTGTGTTGTTGGGAGGCCGGAAAGAGAGCATGGGTTGGAGGAGACATCATTCCCTCCAACTGGCATGGCCGCTGACGTCCTAATGGCTCAGGTACGGAGCTATTTGGCAATGCTAACGGCTTAGATACTGAGCAAAGCGATGCGGTGGGCTCCGATATTGAGCTAGGTTGTGCATCTTGCTCAGGTTCGGTACTAAGAGACTTGACGTGCTCGGAAACAGAGCTAATGTGATCAGGTATGAGGCTACGGGGCGCTACGAACTCAAATACAGAACTAAGTGGCACATCCGAAGGGTTCAGGTACGGAACCAAGCGGCATATTGGACCTCTGTACTGAGCTAACATGCTCAGATACGGAGCTAACAAATTCAAGTATGGGGCTACCATGCTCAGGTACAAAACTAAAGGGTGCGGTGTGCCCACATATGGAGCTAGGCAGCACTAACGGTTCAAATACGGAGCCAAAGAATTCAGGTACAGAGCTAACGTGCTCGGGTATGAAACTAAATGGTGCGTTGGGCTCAGGTATGCAACCAAGAGCTAGACAGTGCTAACGGCTCATCTGTGGAGCTAAATAGCGCGGTGGGTTCATGTACAGAATCAAGCGGCACATCGGCTCTTTGTATTGAGCTGAGTACAGAGCTATGGGGTGCTAATGGCTCAGGTACTGAGCTATGGGGCACCAACGGCTCATCTACAAAGCTAAGAAGTGCAGTGTGCTCAGATACAGAGCTAGCATGCTCAGGTACTGAGCCACAGGGAGCTAACGACTCATCACAGAGTTAGGAAGCGTGGCGTGCTCAGATACGGAGCTAACAAGCTCAGGTACTGGGCTACTGGGCGCTAATGGCTCAGTTACTGAGCTACGGGGCGCTAACAGCTCATCTAGGGAAGATACAGTGCTAGCGTGCTCAGATACTGGGCTACGGGGCGCTTGCTTGTACGTGGCCAACCCCTTCCTACAACTAATGAACTGGGAATCCAGTAGCCTATGGGCGAACGGGAAATTTCACGGGCGGCTGGTGGACATCTGCCTCGAGCTAGCTGATGTAGGCTCGATGTCTAAAAAATCCTGTGGGGTCCCAAAACAAAACTCCAACTCTTCAAAAAATTTCCCCACGGTTCCAGCCTTAAGCACCGGCCAAATATCGGTGGCCCAATGTAGTGCCCTACCCGCGAGGCGAAGAAAAATAAACAATACATGTGCGTATTCCGAGACAAAGGGGTACAACTTAAAATAACGGGTATGTTGACCCACAAATTGCCGACAGTAGGCAGGATTACCATTAAACCATTTGGGTAAAAATGGGATTGTCAGGGAACCTGCCATCTCCATAATTTTTGGCGGGGAATTCTGTCACGCGCGGGGTTTACGGGAGGAATGGAGACAAGCGTAGGTATTCTTTAAACAAAAAAGTTTTATTGAACCAAAAGGAGCCACAGCGAAAACATAAACACAAAACCAAGGTCTATAACAAAGAAAGTGTGGCACACGGCACGGCAATAAACAGAAACAAAGGAAGCACATGCTGGCATTAGCGTAGCATAGCTGGCCTGTGTTTCCTTTGTTTCTGTTTCTGGCAAGCTAACGGT
Source organism: Ancistrus triradiatus (assembly GCA_025084515.1). Classification (NCBI taxonomy): domain Eukaryota; kingdom Metazoa; phylum Chordata; class Actinopteri; order Siluriformes; family Loricariidae; genus Ancistrus; species Ancistrus triradiatus. The sequence continues at coordinate 8,928 of JAJAGP010004646.1, forward strand.
GGCTAACAAAGGAAACCCACAAACAAAACCGTATATAACAGAAGGCCGCGGTCCTACTAATGCGGGCTTACCGCAACATGAAAGGTCCCGGGTGAACTGGGGCAAACGCGAATAGTCCAGGGCATATGTGGCCGCAAACCCGAGTAAATCCAAAAGCGGCCATATCCGTTAACACGAATAATCCAAAGTGGGCTTTGCCACAAACACGAGATGTCCAGATGCAAACGTGGCCGCAAACATGAGTAATCAAAAGCCTTCGTTGCCACAACATGAACATAAACATGACGCTAACTGCCTGTAACGTGCATAAGCTAGGGCCGAGCTTATATTAGGTCTCAAACAGCTGTATACTATAAGCTCTAGGGCCCTAGCTTCTTCTTCTGGTGCTGCACTGCCCTTGCGGCAAGGAAGGGCATAACAGGTGGAGGTCTGGGGGGGATCCGTGACAATGATGGCATGAGGACAAAAACTGCTCCTATGTCTGGTAGTTTTGGTATACAGGGGTCTGATGAGAGGAGCACTCCTTTTCCAGGTTCTTGAAGAGTCCTGGAGGGTGGGCTGGACAGCACTAGTTATTTTTTTCTGCTGTCCCTACTGTTCTGCTTTGTGGCTGATCCGGACCAGACCATGATGGATGTGCACAGGGCAGATTCAATAACTGGCAGTGTAAAAGTGGCTCAACAGTTCCTGTGGCAGGCCTACTTCCTCAGTTGAGAAATCCAAAATCTTTTGTGTGAACTATAAATAGGAATTCACCTGCTGGGACTTTTCTATACAGGTCTTTTTCCAGAATTTAGAGTACTGTCACTTTTGGTATATGTAACTCCACATGCGGGCAGCACAGTGGTGCAGTGCTAAGGACTGTTGCCTCACAGCTACGATATTTTCGGTTCGATCCCGACTCTGGGATCCGTCTGTATGGAGTCTGCATGTCATCCCCGTGTCTGTGAGGGTTTCCTCTGGGTACTCCGTTTTCCTCCCACATTCCAAAGACATGTATGTTAGGTTAATTGGTGTTTCTAAAGTGTGATTGTGTGACTGTATGTGCCCAACGATGGAGAAAGACCTGGTGACCTACTTTGTAAAAAAAAAACCATCCCCGTGAAACTCTGTGGATCAATATAAGACTTGTCTACGTAGTATCCAAGGATTGGATGCGACTAAATAGAATGAATGAATGAATGAATGAACTCCACACACACAGTCACACAGGATGAATTGAATACATACTGAATTTTATGCTACTAAGACCAACACTATGGTGTTTTCTTCTCATTCCTCACGCAGGTTCAAGTATCTGTTCTCAAAACATGTTCCAGCACTGTGTTCTACAGAAATCCATCCATCTTTAATATCTTATATGGGGCTGACTTCATGAGGGATTTACATTTGTTATAACATTCTGGGTGGCATAACAGATAGTGTTTGTTCCTCGCATGATGGACTACCATCCTGTCCAATGTATATTTCAAGCTCGTTCCCAACCATTTATTACAATAACATCAATAACATGTGACAAAAATAAACTAAACTAATTTAAGCAAATGATTTTGGTAAACAAATGGTAATTTCCAAAAGTTTTTTTTTTTTTTCAGAAAAGCAAAAAGTATTTTGGATTTGAATAATTAAGTGATAAAAGCAATCAAACATTGTTTCCCATGGTTGTTTCATAATATGTGCAAATCTAGAAATTTCCATAGGCATTAATCCAAGTGAACAGACAACATGCAGCTAATTCATTTCACTGCAAGCTTATTTTTAGCTTCCCTTTACCTCATTACAATGCATTTATACTCATGAGATACACTGTCTTTTATTTCAAAGTGATTCTATGCAAAGAAGGCCTGGGTATGCTCGTGTTTCATTTCGACGTATTATTAGCACTGAGCTGTTCCTGATATGTCTGTTCTAATTATCACAATTCGCCTACTTCAAATGTGAAGAACACAGAAACAATCCACAAAATACCTCGACTGGGTATGACGCAGCTCTCTATGAAGCCAGTGAGTGATTCTTGTGTGAGTAAACTCTTACAGCATGTACTGCAGAACCTGAACACATTTCAAAAAGTTTTCATCCACCTCAGGACAATAGCCCTGTTCACCTGCAATGTTTGTACTTCGGGTCAGGTGGTTGCACATGCTTCCTGTGTGTTTGAAAGATAACATGTAGGTTGCATTGTGGTTAATTAACTGAACACTCCCAAAAGGCCATCCTCAGGGACCTAAAACACAGATGCTTACTATGTTTTAAACACTGCCAGAGTGTACAGAGCCTGGAGTTGTATCTGTACCGTTACCTTACTGTGCAACACTTTCTCTTAAAAATCCTTTATAAAACAATGAACACTAATATTGAAATTGTTTGTGAGTTTTAAAGATATATGCTCCAGGGTTGTACACACAAACTATTCTTAATCTCTGTTGAAATATTTAATGAGGAACATTTACCTTTAGGTTATGTGAAGGTGTTTAATATATAAACTGGCATTTGTATGGGTCTACACTGTACTTAAGGGCATTGCTCACAGAGCTACCTGGCATATACAGTCTTCTGCAAAAGTTTGGGCACCCTTGGTCAAATTCCTCTTTTTTTAAGTAAAGAAAAGTTGACCATAGTTAAGGTTAACATAACCTCTGCAGGGAATAAATTTAAATCTGACTTTGACACATGTAATGTGACACATACATACCCAGCCCCCACCCCTAATAGCACTGAGACTTGGGAGTCTCTGATGAGATGGAACACAGCCATCGAGCACAAGTACAAAGTGCAACCTGACTTTCGAGGGCACCAACAGTCCCTCACCTGGACCTGTAGTCTGGTGAAAGGAAACCATATAACTAAACCTATGGCATTGGAAACTACCTGGACGTGACAATAATTCCTGGACCCAAAATGCAGCTCAATAACCAACAGACCTCACCTCGCTGGAGATGGAACAGAAACCATGGTGGAACTGGAGCTGTGAAACAGCTCTCTACCAGCTGAACCAGCATGGTTCATATGATGAGGTCTGGTGGTTAGGCAGTTGCATCTCAGCTCGAACCATTGTCAACCCAGATAGTGTCCAATGCTCTAAAGACTAGTTTTGGTTTCCTGTACAAGTCTATAGTTGGGTCTGCTTCACACATATTCTATATGTAGGTTTCAAGATGTTCTACCACGTCAGCAGCTCCCAAACCTCATTGCTCCTAGGGGTGTTTGTTGGGTTGGTTGTATCATGTATCAAGCCAACATCCATGCATCCATGCTACAGCAATTAAGAAACATTTGTATCAAATGTGACAAAATAATTGAATGTTACTAAATTATTAAAAAGAATATAAAGAGCAGCCATTTATAATTTGAATAAATTATTCAAATTCAATATTAGGCAGCATCACCGTTATTGTAAGTACACTTCTTATGGAGAAGATTAAGAGGGAAATCAGCTGGGAGATTTTCCAAGCGTCTTATTATTTGGAAATCTAACCTATTTCCCCCTTCCACTGATACACTAATCTAGAAGACAAAAATGAAATGCGTTCATACAAACATCAAATGTAAAAAAAACAACAACCTTAAGACAGTTTAACAAATATTGGTAATTGGAGGTTGTGGGGTTTGGGGCTTGTTTCTAATTTGTAGTTTCTTATTTGTACTTGCAAAAGCAACCCCTGATCCTCTCTCCAAATATTCCTGCAAGTTGGTTTTTGTTCAACCTCTAAAGTTAAAAAGATATATACTGGTTTTTTTTTTTATTAACTGAAAAGTGGTCACTATCACATTGTAGCAGGTTGCCTTTTTTCAAATCAGTCCAATTGTTTATTTTTGGGCTTGTTTTCATAGACTGGTTGATTGTTTCTCTTGTAGGATTTGGCAACCCTGATTTGTGTGTGTGTGTGTGTTGTGTGTGTGTGTGTGTTTGTGCTCGTTGAATCATGTATGGAGTTAGAGACTGTTTACAGACTTTTTTATGCAAGTAACGTGTGTGTTGTGTGTGTATAACTTTCCGCTGCTTTTTGTGCCTGTCCTATGTAAGTAGTACTCCCTTTGTTTCTTCTTCCACTACCTGTAGAGCCTCTTTAAACCTTTTTTACTTTTATATAAACTGGTTCACATTCACTTGTTGTTGATCCTCCATATTGTTCATAATATTGTCATAAAACAAAGGTATCAGTCTTTTCAAAATCACTCGTCAATCACTCAAGTTTGCAGCAGTATCTCTGATGCATTTACATTTCTGTTTGCACTCAATTGTGGTGTGAATGTATGTGTGTGTGCCCTGTAATGGATAGGCACCCTGTCCAGGGTCGGTTCCCCCCCTGTGCTCGTAGATAGGCTCCGTAAAGCAGGTATGGAAGTGAGTGGGAGAAAAAGTGAGAGACACTTGGCAAGCTGTGTCACAGTGATGTCATTAATCTTAATGCAATCCTACACATCTGTTCCCCCCCCAAAATCTGAGTTGTCTGTTTTAGAGTAGATGTTTTGCTGAAACTGAAACTGTTGACTGGCAGTGGCATTTCGCTGAAATATGGTGTAGTGCGATTTGTGTGTGTGTGTGGGGGGGGGTTACTTATTACCATGAACAGTGTTTAGCATTACCCTTTGTGCCTCCTTGAAACCAGGCAGAATTAAGGTGGCTCCTCTTCCTAATGATCTCTCTCAGACTCCCCGTTCCTCTCTATGGCCAATTCCCACAGTAGACACTACGCCTTTAAACTCAGCAGAAAGCCTATTTACCCACAAATTAAAGCACAGCATCGGTGTGGCGCCGGATCCGGTGCATTCGTAAAAACAGGCCAATTACTTGGAAAGAGTGCACCTTGGGAATAGTGCTCATTGTGCTAGAGTGGGTGCGAGAGTTGAGCAGGCGCGATCGGAATCCAACTCAGAACTTGCATTGAGGAAGGGGAAGATATGTTATAATATACAGAAAAAAAAATCTTCCCTACCGTGAAAAGAAAGCATATCCCCGGACGTGTAGAAAAAGAAAGAAGGTTTTTTTTTTTGTTCAAGCCTAGCAGGCTAATTTCATCTTGGGTGTGGAGAGCAACATTCCAGCTTAAGATGGCCTGGTTCCAGGGGGATTTCTTTGTTGCCTTTGTTTTAGGTGTAGATATGTATCCTCTTGGGACAGAATTCGAAACGTGGTGTGGATTGAGAAACGAGCCTCATTTTTATGAGTTTTAGGATTTTCCATACTTGCACTCTCCCAACCCCCTTATGTTGATGTTTGATGCAAAGGATCCTCAGGGATGCTCGCTTCTTGCTTAAACTTACTTTGGAATGGCCAGCATTGGGTAGGGCTCCAGAATAAGAGCCTCTGGCAAGGCTCGCTCTTGCTGAGGGAATGGGACGATATGCTAACTGTGAGAGCTTTGTTGAAAGTGGGAACTTTGCTTTTATACTTTAGTAGAGGTGTTTTCTGTAGTCTTGACAGAGATGACCGAGTACTATTTATAACAGCAGGTGAAACTTTAACATGTTTCCACAAGCTAAACTACGTGTCTATTCAGTGTGAAAAAAGGTTCCAATTTGTAGAAACTAGTTACCTGACGGTCAGAGTAAGCAGCTTGTTTGGACCCTAGCTCAGAGTGATACCACTTTGCCCTCTGGGGGTGTTAGAGATGAAACCAGGCTTTATGGAAGCCCCAGTATAGAAGGACGTTCACTTATAATTATTCACTATAATTTATTCATTGTAAACAAAAGAAATAGTTCATATAAGAGAATGAGAGATTGTGTTTAGGTAGTTATGAATGGGGATTTGAAACTGGGAAATCTCTGGCTTACTAGGGAAGAAAAAGGCAGGAAAATTAAACAAAAACAGTTTCTACAAACAACTTCCCTGTTTCAAAATGGAGCATAATCAAACTAAGGCTGGGATAATTTCTAATATTATCCCCTGTACTCAAATTATTTTTATTGTCCTGTTTTCCTCCCAAACTTAAGAACTTAAAGATCCCTAAACTTTAATTTTCTTTCATGCACAACATTCTGCTTTCAGAACCTTGTCAGTCTCTTTTCACTTTGTATGTATATATGTATATATATATATATATATATATATATATATATAATGTGTATTCTTTTTCCTTTTTTCTTTTGCTTTCACACACACACACACACACACACACACACACACACACACACACACACACAAAGTAAACCATATACCAGAAGCATCTCATATAAAGAAACCAAGCTTATGCTGGCTTTTTGGCCAATTTAAGTATCATGTCAGCCTTTTTGCAGCTGATAATTACTAAGTGCAGCATCTTAACGCTGAATGAACTAACCATGTGGCCGTGCCATGGCTTCTGGGCAATGTAGTTCACAAGGCTACCTTTTTAGACTTAGCAGAATGCATCAGCCATCACTGGTACTCTGAAACTGATCGGCTTAGTTCTGTTGTTAAAGTTTGTTTGGTTCTTTTTATTATTTATGCTATTTGGCATTGTAAAAACAGCCCAAATATTATTCAACCCATTTCCATATTGTCACCAATGAATAAATTATTTATTTCCTCAAATATGTATCCAAGCCAGTCCCAAACTACTTAAGCTGTAATAAAAATACTTAAAGCAATCTTCAGGTAATAATTCCCTGACATAATAGATGTTTCCTGAAAGACAAGACTGTGGTGGTTCAGAGTTTAAGGTTCTAGACTACTAATCAGAAGGTTTTCAGTTCAACATCCAGACTCTACCAAGCTGCCACTGCTGGACACTTGAGCAAGGCCCTTAACTCTCAACTACTCAACTTAACTGTAAATTACTCTGGATAATGGAATCTGCTAGATGCTGTAAATGGAATATAGACACTAAAGCATTCAGAATGGAAAGGAAAGCTCAGTACATTGCTGAAGAGATGAAATCTTCCATTAGTAACATCTTTAGAGTTAAGAAATTAAGAGGGTTTTCTTTAGTAGCATGTTTAGAATTCAGGAAATGGTATCAAGCCCTCAAGACCAGAGTTTACATGCAGCTGTGATATGATGCCAAACTCAAAGAAAGCAAGGGGTATGAATTTGAATCTAGTGTGCCAGTGAAGAGATTTCAGTAGAGGATTCACATGAGATAACTTCAGAGGTTGTAAACAAGTAGAGAATCAGCATTTGGTTTGTGCTGCCTATGGAATATCAAGGAACATGTTGGGAATGCAGTCAAGTCTTATCAGTAACAGGAGTCTGTGTTAGAATTTTCAGGACTGGTGGTTGATGCACTGTGGTCACAACATAAGCTGATCTTGTCATGTCAGCAGTTTTAGCTTTGGGTGGTAGAAGGTGGAGGTTTGATTGAATATGGACGTTCTTCTGGTAGGTAGATCAGGCTTGGTGTGTCCTCATTGCACTTTACTGTGGTGCTTGAAAGTTTGTGAACCTAATATGACCTAAAATATCATCAGATTTTCACCCAAGTCCTAAAAATATTATACTTGGTTACTTATTTATTGAGAGAAATGATCCAATATTACATATTAGTAAGTGGCAAAAGTATGTGAACCTCTAGGATGAGCAGTTAATTTGAAGGTGAAATTAGAGTCAGGTGTTTTCAATCAATGGGATGACAATCAGGTGTGAGTGGGCATCCTGTTTTATTTAAAGAACAGGGATCTATCAAAGTCTGCTCTTCATAACACACGTATGTGGAAGTGTGTCATGGCACAAACAAAGGAGATTCTGAGAACCTCAGAAAAAGAGTTGTTGATGCTTTATCGGGCTGGAAAACATGTACATTTTTCAACATGTACATTTACAGCATTTAGCAGACGCCCTCATCCAGAGCGACTTACAATTGGTACAGTCTTACAATCCAAGCAATTGTGGGTTAAGGGCCTTGCTCAAGGACCCAACAGTGGGAGCTTGGCAGAGGTGGGATTTGAACCCTGGACCTTCTGGTCCGTAGTCCAGTACCTTATCCGCTAGGCTACCACAGTCCCGGTTACAAAACCATCTCTAAATAGTTTGAACTCAACCAATCCACAGTCAGACAGTGTGTACAAATGTTATTGTTCGTACCCATTGTTACCCTCCCCAGGAGTGGTCGACCAACAAAGATCACTCCAAGAGAAAGGTGTGTAATAGTTGGCGAGGTCACAAAGGACCCCAGGGTAACTTCTAAGCAACTGAAGGCCTCTCTCACATTGGCTAATGTTCATGAGTCCACCATCAGAAGAACACTGAACAACAATGGTGTGCATGGCAGGGTAGCAAGGAGAAAGCCACTGCTCTCCAAAAAGAACATTGCTGCTCATCTGCAGTTTGCTGAAAATCATGTGGACAAGATGTTTTGTGGACGGATGGGATGAAAAAAGAACTTTAAAAAAAAAAAAAGAAAAGCGTTACGTTTGGAGAAAGGAAAACACTGCTTTTCAGCATAAGAACCTTATCCCATCTGTGAAATATGGTGGTGGTAGTATCATGGTTTGGGACTGTTTTGCTGCCTCTGGGCCAGCAAATATATATATATACAGCATACACACACACACACACACACACACACACACACACACACACACACACACACACACACACACACACACACACACACACACATACATACATACATACATACATACATACATATCCTGTGCTTAGTATTTGCTTCTTTAGAAGTCCCTGACGAATTTAGGTAACGTTCTGCTCTTGGTCTCAGTATCTTCTGGTACCTATAAACCTACAGTATATGCATACATTTCTTGTTAAAAATATTTGGTGTGGATTTTTCATATCGCAAACATGCTGTACTTAAGGTGATATTTTTTACAGACCTTTATTTTCAGTAATGAGGTGTGCTCTTATTCGAGCATCCTAGGCTATCACATTTGAAAGCATCCTTTTAGAACTTAAGACATCCCATTAATTTGTCATGGTTAACCTACTCAAATACAGGACTGAATGGTTGTGCTTTTATATTTTGTCCTTGATTCAATGATAGAGTATCAAGGCAAAACTGACATAGGCTCATGACTGAGAAACATTTAAAGACGTTAAATAGTTCTATTAAAATGCAATATTTCATAAATCTGACAGAAAGGAGATTTGATTCAAATAACTGTTCAGTATTTCCCATAAAAGCTAGAATTTAAATATTTTACATTTCTGCAATCATGGGTCATTTACAGTGGCAGATTATTGCAATTAGGTCAACCATATAGAAAAATGCGTGTCAGCGATGTGGCTATTTTCTTCTGACATTGGAAGCCATCAGGGCAAACAGAGTGCTTGCAATGGGCATGAAGAAAGAAAAGGCAAAAAGCATGAATTCCTTTATGCTTGCATCACTGGCCTTACCATCCTTTTAGTCACTTTGCTATTGACTCAAATTATATATCTGGTAACCCTCTGCCCTCTGTTCAGATAGCTTTTGACTGTAATAAATTGCCTTCTGAGTTTGCACCTCATAAATGGCTCTTAAATCGAGATATAGAGTGGTCTGATGATGTTTTAATTGTAACCCGTAGAATGTATTAACCATGACCTACAGGCTTTTTGTGGCAGCTTCCATTCAATATGTATGTGTGTTCCGACACTTTGGGGTTTAAAAAGGTTAATTAACCTCTGGTGGTAGACCTTTCCTTTGCACTTAACTTGGTCTATGTCCTGATAGTACCATTAACCCATGCCCTAGCCTTTAAACCTGCGCTGTCGTTACCCACAAAAAGCTACTAAAACTTCCTATTGATTTCCACCCTCTCTCGTACGCTTGCACTTTTTCATAGCTGGTTTGCAACTTTTATTATCCTGCAAGGCGTATTACTTCCCTAAATGAGGATATGTGGAGACGCTAACTGGCCTTTCAGGATGTTAGATCATCTAGTTTAAAGCTTGTATTTTCAGATTGTATTACATTTTTTTCCCAGTAGCAAACGGGCATAATGTCAACTGCATGATCTATATGATGGTTTCCAGTCAAAGCATAAAGGTTGCGTGATGAAAGCGCTCACTAGCTTTCCGTAAGTCCTTGAATAAGCCAGGCTGTAATTGATTAAAACGCTCGCCGGTGGCAAGGTGTTAGCAGTTGTTAATAGAAACAACAATCTAACTAGGTCTGATGGAGACACAACAGTCTAAAATGGGAGCGTGGTCTTTATGAGCCAACGTCAGACCTGAACCCTCTTTCTCTTCCTGTTCTGTCTGAAACAATAAAGCCCAATTAGTGGTGCCCTTGCTGTTTGTTCCATCACCGTGGCAACAGCATTGATTAACACTTCAGCAGTCTCTGGATTAATGAAGTAAAAGCTTCCATAAACAGCTACTCAGTTCACGGCCACATCTGTGCAGGTTTTATAGCTGGAACATCCGAACCGGAGACACAGGAAGGGTTGTGCCTCTCATAATAGATTAGTATATTGCAAACTGTCCAGGTAGTGCTTGATTTGATAGCTTAGTAGAGCTCTGGATTTCAAATTGTGCACGTGCTCATTCTGCTTCCATCTTTAGTACGAAGAACACAACACATCTTTAGTTCTGTTAAGGATGCACAATGAACTTATCTTTGTCCTTTGGAGTGAGGTCAATCGCCAATCTCGTCAGCATTGTACCCCCTCAGCAAAGCCACAACAACATTTAGCTGTTTTCCTTCCTCTGCCTTTATTTTAATCCATTGATCTACAATAGATTTGTGCTGCAGAAAAAGAAATGGCCATGTCACCTTGAATGGTCAGAACCTAATTACCGCCTGGCTACATGGCCAATTGTGGGTTGTTCAATGCTATTTAAACTCTAGGGAAGGCAAGCAGACAGGAGCGTACGGCCTGTGGCTGGCACTAGCACACGTGCACTTGTAATCATCGCTGATGCGGGTAACCATCAACTCTGTGGGCAACACAGCCGAGAGAAACATTAAATACTATTAACTGTGGTCTCTTGCCAGAATCGAGGTATCTGACCAAAGGTGCGACGCTGGAGGAAACAAAAACTACAGGCTTTGTTTCGAAATAAGTAGCTGGGATTCAATTATGTCAAAGATTAGCAATGGTGTTGAGAGAGCCAAGGTTTGAAATGTAAGTCCTGGGCATATGGGGATATGTGCGAGTATATGTATGTATATATATGTGTGTGTGTGCTTTAAAGTAGCTTCTCCACTTTGCCCCACACTCGGCTTTTAATCCTCAGCATGAGCTGCTGGCCCCCCTTTTCACCGCTCATTTAGCTCAGTTAATTCAAGACACATGCCAGCTGTAACAAAGTGACAGGTGGGACGCACGGCAAGACAGCGTGCTCGCAAAGGTTGACTCTCATTAGGTCTCCAAAAGCCTCACCGACAGGCACTCGCAGCTGCCGCGCCGAACGCATGCCCATCCGCACCTGCATCTGTGAACCACGGTGAGACAGCCAGCCAGAAAAGAGGCGGGCGAGCTTAAAAGTAACGAACGGGGAACAGAAAAAGACAGAGAGAACCATCTTTAAGTCTGCCCGTACTTTGAGATTTCCTCCCGATGAGACGCAGCAGGGAAATTTCCTATCTTCGGCCTCCTAGCAGGCCTAACCCCTGGCAGGCATATGCTGGCACACCGCGCACTCTGTAGCATGCATTTTATATTCTCTAATCCCAATTAAAGACTGGGAGGAACGGAGGAGAGAAAGAATCAAAAGAGAAGCTGTCCCAGAGAAGGGGTGCAGGGCGGTGAGGGCGAACCAATTATTTTGAAGGGTATTAAGTCATCAGATTTACTTTTATCTTGATTGCATTGTGGAAGTCGTGCATAATTAATGGCAGGAGCTTATTAGGAAAAGATGATTAGGCAAATTACACAGGTGTCGAATGCATTTTTCATGACGAATTTTGCCGGGACAATCCTGTATTTCCATCTGTTCTGCTTCTATCAGAATGTCACTGCAGGGGAAATTAATGCGACGGCATAGACACCCAACAAATGAAGGGCTTGTGGAAACGGGAAAACAAAAGCAAATAAATATGGCTGTGGGCACCTATTTGCCATAAACCTGCCATAAACACGGCAGTATCTTTTTTAGAGAAAGCGCAATCTGCAGGAAATATTCATACTAAATCAGGCTTCCGAAAGGCAATTTGCAATTTCTCGGCGCATGACCGAGCAAGTTATATGGATCTGTTCATGGATAATCTGAGGTCATTCTTTCTGTAATGGCAGGTTTTTTGCAGGTATAATCAATGCTTTTTTACAATTAGTGTCTTTTAAGGACAGAAGGTGAGAAAACTCAATGTTGCAGCCTTTGTTGTTCTGTTGCTCTCGCTATTTAATGGTAATCAATATCATTAAACACAGATATTGATGCTCTGGACCTGAACTGAAGTTGCTTCCTCACAACGCTGTAAAACTGGCCAGACAAAAGACGTTGGCAGAAGCGGTTGGACGTTTTAAACGCTCCTCACAATTGAATGTTTACACAGCTCATATGTCTTTGTTTACTTTTCAGTTAGTGACTCTCAGACCTAGGCATCATTATGGGAGAGCGTTCTCCCACAGTCTGACCATAACCTCCCTTCACTGTTTGATTCTCCATTCCTGTGTAGCGTCGTTCCCCAAGGACCACTTCAAGGACCCCTTCCGATCATTAGACAGACACAGATCTTGTTCTTACCTCTAGCACCTGTGCCACTAGTGACTCCTCATCATGAATTCCTTCTTCTTATGTTTTGTCTTCTCCTGCAGGGGAGTTATTAATGCTCAGGTATTTATGTGTTCTTTCTCCATCATCGCCTCACACCTTCACAGCCATGGGTTCATTTGTTTTGTCTTTGCATCATATTCTTAGTGCCAAACAGGCACGCTTGTTTAGTTTGCATAGTTATTTGTTTATGCTCCACCGATATTCTCACTAACATGTAGGTGGAGCGTTAAACCATCTGCCTCGCTGTACGCCTTTAGACAGAGGTGAATGAGTTGACTTCTCTAGTAGGTGGCAGGCAGTACCTCATCTTGGTCTGTATAAATAAAGCACTGCTCTTATGATGATTGCCATGACAGATAGGTGGAGAAAGATTTGACGGACTAATGATTGCTCTGACATGCAGTAAAGGCGAAATTGGATGTGGTTCTTCTCTTCTGGCTCTGGCTGAGGGTGGCACCGACCTCTGTAAACAGCCTGATGCCATTTCCATTTCGTTTTTTTCCCTACAAAGCATGAAATTAAAGCTATTTATAACCTGGACGATAATTACATTATACTTATTCCATCGTGATTAGATTCCAGCTTTTTATGATACAATGTCACAGTTTTAATTAAAACGTCTCTCAGGCAGTGCGGCCGGCCAACTGGGCTGTTTGTTCATTTGCTCTCATTTGCAAAGGGCTCTCTCTCTGATTTTCATGCTGTCACTGTCATGCTCTCCTGAAACCTGCAGATTTACTTGCTCGAGATTAGAGGTAGGAAAATCGGAACGTGAATGTGGATCATTTGCTTAAGCTTTCATACCTTATCAGATATTTTTGGCATGTGACTATGTTCGTTTAAAAACCTCGACCATCTGTCAGTCCTTTAGCAATTGCTAATTAACATGTTGGGATTTTGCTGGACTGCAGCTCATGATTCACAGTTCCAACGATTCATGATCAGGAAGTAGTTTATAGTATTGGGCCAAGCGAAAGAAAATCAAAGGAAAGCACTTCATCAGCTTTTGGGCTGCCATAATGCTTTAGGTCTCACCACAGTGAAGCAAACCACACACTCATTGTCCATTCTTACTCAGTGTAATAGTGTGTCTGTTGCATAAACTAATATCTTTAGGACAAAAACTTAACAGGCTTCTGGCAGAATGATAAAATCTAAACTCTTTAAGAAAGTTTTGAGTTAATGTTGGCAGTGATACTTGCAAAAAGAGAGGAAAAAAGATATACCGTGCGAATACCCTGTAGGTACTGTGCACTGAGACCAAACTTAGGGCGAAGAAAGAAGTAGGCAATACTTTCTAAATTTTTTATGGCTGATATATACTCAATAATAAATCACTGATAAATAAAAGATGCTTACTTGTCTTGATTAAGGTGTGTGTATTCCTTTTCCCTGATGCCAACAAGCTTTGATTCATATATCCATGTGTGTGCAGTGCTCCTTCTACTCTCTATTCAACATTTCCACTTTATGTAGCACACTTGAAAAGAGAACGCTCATGGCTGGGGGGATGTTGTACAGAAATAAGCCAAAGAAACGTTTCGCCGAAGGCATTGACTCAGGGCATTGTTAGAAGCTGAGGCCACCCCGGATGCTCATTCATGTTTTATAGCAGAGAGACTATCACTTTAAATGTGTCCCACTTGAACAGAAGTGGGCATGTGGCACTGGGAGATGGCGAACAGCAGTAATTAATACCTTGTGGATATCCTATGTTTCTGACGATCGATTAAATCATGCAAAACACTCCTAATTATAAAACCCCCCACCGGATGCCGAGTTTCTCGCTGCTGACTGCAAATGTCATGACAGGGGTGTGAAGTGACAGCACTTATCCAATTATTCATATTTACCAGTTGTTTTTCTCCCGATGTGTTGTTACCTAATCAAAATTAAGGCCGTACTATAAATACCCTGTGCTAAGGCGACAAAAAGTCAAATCAGACTAATTTTGTGAGTCTACCTGCATGAGCAGGTGTGCTATTTGTAGTAGGCCAGGCGTCGTAATTAGAGAGAAATACACGTGAGCATGTCTGAGTACAGGATGTATTTGTGGACCCGTTGAGTGAGCATGCAATCAGAGAACAGTCCAACTCTGAAGTAAACATCTGAACGGCTAAACAGAAGGGAGGCTAGTCTCAGAATCTACACTCACATACTGCAGTTGTATATTGTACACTTAACTGGCCAGAACTTTGAAAAAAATCCTGTCAGTTTACAGGTTCCTTAGCTATGTATATCTATAAGGATGCTCATCTTGGATTTTTTCATTTTTATCAATCCAATGTGGATGCAAACCTCTGAAATGTGGGTGTGTTATGGTTGTAGTTAAGGTTAAAGGACAGCTGTGCTTCAGTGTTTGCTTTTATTTAGGGCATGTTAAGAGTAAGGCCGTGTTTTTTAAATCACAGCTCGGTCAAGCTGCCATTGCTGATCTCTTGAACCTCTCTTGACCTTTAAGTTTCACTGCTCAGATCAACGGTAAAGTAAGGCACCGAAAATGTTCTAAAGAAAAAAAAGACCAAAATAATGTTAAATATCAAGGTTGGGAAAAATTGCATATAGGAAAAAAAAAAACAGAGATTTTTTTGAGAGGCTTTAAATACGGCACACCCTGAAAGCACCCTGAAATCCTCTCCTTCCTCCACTGCTACCCTCTTTGAGTAATTTCTGTTTCGGTTCTGATGTGTGTGGTTGGAAAAGGTACCTAGTCCAGCACTACCACCAGCTTGATATGGACATTTAGGACATTTCCACAGCATTAGCAGACGCCCTTATCGAGAGCAGTAAGAACAAGTGGGCTTTAAAGATCCACCAAATCAAGGATGAAATGTGTTGGTTGGTGCAGGATTTGGCACAACGCACAGGAAAGCAACCTGATTGGGATGCAAGAAGAACCAGGTCAGGACTCATCCAACAGCTCCCAGAACCTCCAGTTGCCGAAAATCATGACCAGGGGTGGACATTTAGGACATTTACAGCATTTAGCAAACGCCTCATCCAGAGCAACTTACAAATCCAAGCAAGGAGCCAACAGTGGCAGCTTGGCAGAGGGGGGATTTGAAAACCCTTGAACCTTCTGGTCCAGAGCCCAGTACCTTAACCGCTAGGCTACCACTGACCCACTGGATATGATGGAGCTGTGCCTCTGCCTGCCTCGCCTCTTTCCCTGCTCTCCACTTCCCAGTCCTCATCTCAATTCCCAGCTTTGGCCACCTTTGAATCACTTGACTCTTGGTACAGCAACACATTCCTGCCCTTTGTCACATTGAATTTGTCTTCCAAGAATCTGAGGCACAGTTTGCTGCTGTGCCCATAGAGCACTGTGTTGTTGAAGACTCCATGGTAGCCCCAGCCATCTTCTGAAATGACTGCTGAGCTTCCTCTCCAATGTCTCATAGAACAGGGGTGGTCACAAGTTCCTATGGATCAACACTCAATAGATTTCAGCCAGCCATCCAACTTATGCAGGTTTGGTTGTTTGTTTATTTGATTTATTTAATGATGCTATTCAGCAGCAGTGGCCATTCAGCAACAACCACAAGGTTGCATCAAGAAGGACTAGTCACAGTGTATATATATAATATATATATATATATATATATATATTATATATATATATAGATATATATATATACACACTCAAGTCAATGCCAATTTAGTGTAATCAATCAACCTAACACACGTCTCTGGACTGTGGGAGGAAACCGGAGTACCTGGAGTAAACACCACGCAGACACATTCAGACTCCACACACGGCCACTCCACACCCTGGGATTGAACTCAGGACCTTCTTGCTCTGAGTCTGTGCTACTCACCAAGCCACCGTGCAGCTTGGATTGATATAACATCTGTTAGCTGGGCCAGGCCTGTGTATCCCTCCTCCCTTGCAAGCTTTTACTACTGGCTTAGGATCTTCAACTCCCATCTGATGCTGTGGATCTTTACCCCCTCCCTTTGGTTTTTTTAAATGAGGGCCTCTGACACCCTCCCTTGCTCTTCTCCCAATCTTTCAGCAGCAAAGCTCCCAGTGATCGATGTCCCTGGCCTGAAGTTTCCTGTTGACATCTCTCCCTGAAATCATCTGATCTATGTCATTGTCTAACTGATTCCACAGTATGCCTTGTCATTTGCTAGCCAGTTGATCCTTTTCCTCTCGGGTTTAATGCCATGGTGAGTCATGATTTTCGGCAACTGGAGGTTCTGGGAACTGTTGGATGAGTCCTGGCCTGGTTCTTCTTGCATCCCATCAGGTTGCTTTCCTGTGCGTTGTGACACTCCTGCACCAACCACACACTTCATCCTTGATTGGTGGATGTTTAAGCCCAAATTAAACTGCTCTTGCCACATACAGACTGTTTACTCATTGTGCTGTGAACGTTTCCTTGGTCTAATGGTATTCCATCCGTCCAACTGGGGTGCTCATTCTTTCTCTTAACCTCTCGGGCACCGCTGTGGGTATTTTCCTTGTTGTCTCACAGTGTTTTCACTGCCTCTGTAGTAATCACCACCCTACTCATGGTTGTAAACCAGTCTTTCCTGCTCATCACTGACTATGTCAGAATACTGCTGTGCACATACAGTGGTACTTCAGGTCTCAACCACCTCTGAAGTCATCTAATTCGGTTATCGGCGCATTTTGTCCAGAAAAATGTGTCACGGTTTACGTCATTTTCTCTGTACTTGCCGCCCTTGCTTAAACTTGTATGAGTCAAGCTGCTTGACTCATTTCAGCTGAAACTAGATTCATGATTCAAGATTCAGTACACAGTGATTCAGATTCACAATACCATTACTCAGTGAAGATCTTCAATATTTTCATAGTGTTGTTTTTCTTTGTTTTTACATCTACAGTACTGTATTCTTAGTGCAAAGAAGTCTCCATGGGCCCTAAAAAGGGTTGTATTGACTGCCAACTGAAAGGGAAACAGGAACCTAACGCTCCAGAAACAGGCTGCAGTTCACCAATACAGTAAGTGTTTTTAGATGCTCAGTATAGACGCTCTAACAAACACTTGTTCATGATACATTTAAATTTATGATGGATTTGTCAGAACATATCCCCATCATAAATCGGGGGGCACCTGTACAAAACAACTCCAATAATGCATATAATGACTTATACAGTGTGGATTTTCTGGCGGTCTGAAATGGATTAATTCAAATTACATGACTCCTTATGGGAAAAATTTGCTTCGTACTTGTTGTTTTCAGTTCCCAACAAGCTTTCTGGAACGAATTAAAGACAAGAACTGAGGTACCGCTGTATATCTACTGCTTCTACTGGACACATCATTAGTAAAGTGTTGATAGTAATATATCTTTCATCACGTTTATATCTTTTGTTAGAATTTTTATGTTGGTGCATTACTGTAGTAAATAGTTCTGTGTAAGGGTGTCTACTAAAGATTGTACATGGAAATGCAACTGAGCACCTTGCCAAAAGTAAACAAGATATAGTCTCACAAAACTCTCTTTTGTTTTTGCTGTCCACCAACTCAAATTCATTGCAGACTTTTAGCTGAAATCCAGGTCAGTTGGGAGACCTTGCTGTCCCCAGAGAATCCTTGAGTTCCGAGAGTAATAGATATTCAAGTCAGAGAAGTGTAAACCCAAGGAGAGAAGGCTAAAGGGTAAAGGAAAAAACAAGCAACATATATGGCCTTTCTGGTGATGTTAAAGTCAAGCAAGCAATACACCTTAATGCTTGGCTACTAAAGGTTGTGCTCCCTTCTCTTGACCAGCGACTCATGCAGTTTTGACAGTCCCTCAACAAACGCCCTTCATAGTGGCAAAATAAAAGATCGGTGAATTTCTTAGCCGGTGGAGCACCTGACCTTTTTTCCTAGTAACTAACCTATATGTAAGCTGATGTTATGTAGACCTGCGGGCCTAAACCACACTGGTGCTGGTTTTCCCTTCTCTAAGTGAGCTGAATGCAAAGTTTTGTGATGAAGGTTTTTGTTGAAAGGCCTATTTAGATGATTACACAAAAACAAAAGCATGACCTTCTCATCAGACCCAGTTCACACTGCTTGTGATGGAGAGGTTACTGGTACAGAAATTTAAGTTCTGGAGTTTTTTGAGTGCATCTTTGTGAATCTATGCATCTGTTTTTTATTTGTATTATAGTTCATTTCATTTCACATATGTTAGTCAGATAAAAGAAAAGAAAGAAATGCTCTTTATTAAAAGGTTAATTTCGATTTGGATCACTAAATCAGAGATAAATGAGTTGAGATTCAATAGATATTAGTAACAACTGCAGTGGCAATGAGACACGAAAGAAAACACGACATCTTTCCAATTAATCATGCTCTTACCATAAAGTAGTCATACAGAAAACCTTTTTCTCTTGATTAGCCGTTCAAAATCATCCTTTCATGATATTAATGAAAACACAACCTTCGTAAACAAAGCCTTTACTGGGATAAAAGGGCATTTACCAATTCATTATAGTCTGAGGTATGCAGCAAAAGCCCTCCTGTTAATGGATATCAGTTCCTTCGTGTTGGAATGTCTCATTACTGGAGCTTTGTACTGAGAGCCCTTCCTTTGATTTTAGAGGCCATACAAGAATGCTATTCCTGTGATTCTGGTCCGGCTGCTTCACTTGAGATTGGTAAGGTGATTATCATAAGAATTGGCACTAATTAAAAAGTCCAAAAGGATAGCAGTAAATTCTTTAGTTCTATCACACAGATGCAATACTGGAAAAAGATTGGTGCTTGGTTGAAGTAGTGGTTATTATTTTAGGAAAAGCTGAAATAAAAATTGTATTTTTATGGTTTTTCAATTTTATTCACGATACAGTTGAGTTCACAATTCAATTTTCAAGATAAAATACATTCCTTTTTATTTCTGGAGTGTAAACAATGCAAAACAATGCACATATTTCTTGTATAAGCTTTGAAACAAAAAACCTTTGTCCCCTGCAATTAAAAGAAATTTAACAGGGGTTTAAAATATAAACAAAATGCTCTATTGTAGCTGCACTGTATCTTAAATAACTGAGTGAAAAATCCTTTTTTATTTCTGAACAATAACATATATAATTTTCTTGTATAAAAATGTAAACAAAAAGAATCTTATTTGAAACAGAGACTCTCAATAGAAAAGATATGCGTCTGTGAGCATGCTGTATGATTGTGCCCTCCAGTGTTTAAAAATGCAATTGCATTAGATGGCATTGTAAACAAGAATGCATAATCCAACTCAACCATGCATCGTCTAACTTCCACTTTTGCTTTGCCTAGTATTTTTACGTGCCGCTGGTTATACTGTGCACTGAGCTATTTAAAGACATAATTTTTGTGTTTTTCCTTCTACCCTTTTCCTTAAAAGTAGTTAGAACATTTTTTCATGTTGCACCCTCTTTACACCACTATCTATTATCTATGAATTTACAATACTGCTTAACCCAAAAAATATTTTTAGTTTTAAATGTCTCTATAAAAGTGCAGATTTTTTTTAGAAGTTTGCAATTAAGGTGATTTTTGGTGACAATTTTACATTCTTAAAGTTATAAGTCAAATATGGAAGGCTGTCAATTCAGAAAACAAACCCTTTACACACCTTTGATCATGTGCATATGATTTTGGGGATATGGCTTTACAGGAAATGTTGAGAGGAAGTGCTGTATTTGATTGGACCCGGTAATAAAGCAGCTAGCTTTGGCTGACTAACAAACAAAATCACTGAATATAATGTAAAGTCAGTTAATCAGCAATGACCATGTTTTATAGAGACTACAAAAATTACGCAGACAGTGGTGAATCAAACTCTGTCTGCCTAGCGCTTAAGGTACTGGACTGTGGACCAGAAGGTGCTGGGTTCAAATCCCACCTCTGTCAAGCTGCCACTGTTGGGTTCTTGAGCAAGGCCCTTAACCCATAATTGCTTGGATTGTAAAACTGTATTCCAGTTGTGAGTTACTCTGGATAGGAGTGTCTGCTAAATGACACAAATGTAAATAAATAACATAAATGTTCATATTGATTTAAATATTGCTCCGGTTTGCTCATAGCACAGTCTCCACTAGAACCACGAGTGCTTAAAAACCCAGACACCAATAGCACAGTTGGATTTTTGGTACCTTATTAACTAGATGTTCTCCTGAACCAACACCATTAGGTACTTACGGAATATGCACTGCATTACAGATTATAATAAAAAGGCTTGATTTCCCCACAGTAAGCTCTATTGTTTTTGGCCAGTGGTACAGTTTTATCAGATTCCTGCTGATGCAAAGTGTGGAAGGGGTGATTTAGGAAAGTGGAGGGCAGTGCACACAATCACATAAGCCTAATAGCTCAATCTGAGACCTGCCGGCATTTCTATTTTTAAAAGCAGTCACTATAGTTTCGTTAATGAACACGCATGCACCTCTCACCATCTCCCTTTTGCAGCCTTTCATAAGGCCCCCACCTTCTGGTGGAGACAATAGAGCAATTCCAAAGTAATCTTTACAGAAGGTCGGAAAACAATGGGCCACCAAGAGGGAGTTCACATGCTAATAACTGGACAAACCCAGGAGCGATTAACTCTGCCGTAATCCCATTGAGTTCAGTCAAAAGGAGGAGAGCGGGGACCTCGGAAATCAAGCAAAGACTGAAAAGCAAAATTGAGGGACTTTCAGTGTAGCACCTGTGGTACATTAGCCCCTTTCTCTTCCTTCCCACTGCAATGCTGGGGCTGTAATAAGATAATAACTCAGAACACATAATACATTCTGAACAAGAACTCATATTTCAAACATATCAACCCGAGATGTATATAGTATAAACATTGTTAATGTTATGTACACTCATTTACAAAAAAAATTACACACCAAGAAAGAGTTGTTGGAATTGAATGTATTGGCGATAAATCTGTCAACCGGATAGGGCAAGGAAGTGATGCAGTCTGGCGGAGATTCCTGGCAAACCCTTGCTGTGTGTGGGTTAGCATTATCCTGCTAAAAATACCAGTTAGAAGCCCTGCCAACAACCCATGTGAGAGGCGACACGTGGCCGCAGGATGTCCTGCACATATCGCTGAGTTGTTAGTGTCCCTTGTATCACTAATATGGGTGACCGACTGTCATATACGATGGCTCTCCAGATCATCACATCAGCAGTTGGGGCTGTGTGTCGTGCCACTGCAAAAGCAGGGTTGGTGCACTCACCACAAAGCTTCCATACTCGAACCTGACTATCATTGGATCCTAAACCGAACCTGGATTCATCGCTAAAGACGATGTCAACTGGGCAAAATGTCTTTGAGTGCATCGTAGAGGCATGTCTAACAGTCAACAATCTCTCACCAAGAGGCACACTACCCAAAAGTAGCTCCTGAGTGCCTTTTATAGAGCAGGGGAAGACCTTTTATGCCCTCTTGTGCAAGACCCAGCATCTAATCAGACCACATATGTAATTACTTACAACCCAAAATCAGAATAATTACTCCATTCCTGCATTTTAGGCCTGCAACACATTCCAAAAACAGTTGGGACAGCAAAGCATTACCACTTTGTAATGTTGCCATTCCTATTCACCACACTTAAAAGACGTTTTGGCACTGAAGATACCAAGCAATTTAATGTTCCAGGGTTATTTTGTCCCATTGTTTCTGCAAACATGTCTTAAGATGTACAACAGTATAAGGTCGTCAACATTTTTTTTTTCATTTCAAAATTCTCTGCACATTTTCTATTGGCGACTGGACTGCAGGCAGGCCAGTCCAGTACCCATACCCTGTTCTTCTGCAGCCATGACTTTGTACTGTGTGCAGCATGTGGTTTTGCATTGTCTTGTTGAAAAATGCATGGATGTCCCTGGAAAAGATGATGTTATGATGGAAGATTATGTTGCTCTAAGATCTCAGTAATTTTCTGCATTAATACGTTTCTGCATTAATGCTGCCATCACAGAAGAGTAAATGACCTTTGCCAAGGGCACTGACACAACCAGGTAGCATGACAGAGTCTGGATTTTGGACTTGTTTGCTGATAATACAAGGATGGTCCTTTTCGTCTTTGGT
Organism: Ancistrus triradiatus; assembly: GCA_025084515.1. NCBI lineage: Eukaryota > Metazoa > Chordata > Actinopteri > Siluriformes > Loricariidae > Ancistrus > Ancistrus triradiatus. The sequence continues at coordinate 31,531 of JAJAGP010004646.1, forward strand.
CTGGGGCACACGTCGTCCATTTTGTCAAAAAAGACCTGGAATACTGAATCATCTGACCACAAAACACGTTTCCACTGTGTGACGGTCCATCTTAGATGCCTCCAAGCCTATATAAATCGACAACGCTTCTGGACATTGTTAACATGAAGAGAACACTGAACAACAATAGTGTGAATGGTAAGGTTGCTTTAAGAAAGCCATCACTCTCCAATAGAACACTGCTGCCATATATATGCAGGAAAATGGAAAGTTCTAAAGGATTCCAATTTTCAAACAGCACAGTAAGCATAAATACACAGTTAAATGGCAGGTTCTGAGAGTTTGGGTTTAAATGCCAGGTGGGGCAACATGAAGACTGGATTGGATTGGAAGGTGTACATGTGCCCAGTGTATTTCATGTTAGGCTACAGACTTCTGCCCACATCCCTGACCAGGAGAAGCTGAGGTAAAGCAGGATCCTATATAAGTAGCAGTAATACTGCTGTTTCATCTCTAGACAAGGTCCCTCATGATACTCACATCCTAGGTAAAGTTATAGCCTCCCTAACCCATACTATAAACCTGTAGGTGAATATTCACTTAGGATCAAAACCAACATCCACAGCTGTCAAGACAATGTTCACTCACATTCCATACACCAATTCTTAGGGACCCAAGCAGTTAGCTGGCTCTTCTGTCCTGTAACAACTGCTCTGCACAAATGATGCCGAAAAGCACATTATTTAAGTCTTACAATGGGAGGAAGTGATGGAAGATGAAATCTTGATACACTTGCTGGTAATTATCCTTTCAAGCCCTGAAGGATGTAGGAAATTCAAATCCGCGTATGGATTTGGTATTTACTGAAATCATATGCAACTGTGGTATTTGAATATATGACCAGCCTTTGTGTCATATAAAGCATTCCCATAAGGAGGCTGGTCGATTTTTAATCATCACAATGGCAATTCATAGAGACTGAGAACTATTGATTAGTGGGTGTACCAGCAGAACATTCGAGACCATTGGAGACATGGATATAATGAGAAATCATAGACCAGTGAAACATTTGTTTTCTTTTTGACACAACGGGAAGTACGACCCCTGAATCAATAAGGGGACAAAAAGATTGATTGGAGTATCTGAATTATGTCATAACTTACATAGCAATCATCTCAGTTTTAAGGTAATTGATGTCAGCTAAATATTAGAATCTTTATGTACTTTGTGCCATCAAGTGTATGTAAGGAAATACATTTTCCTCTGACTTCCAGTAGGTTAAACCTTGTATGTCTTTCAAATTGATTTAATACCAAATCTTACTCTTTCCCACTATACTGTATATACAATACTGCACATATTATCCTTAATGGAATAATTTTCACTTCTTGACAAGGTCTTTATAAACAAAAGTGACCTTTAATTAGATAACTTACAGTACTGTGCAAAAGTCTTAGGCCACCATTAGATTTGTTGTTTTAGCATTAGTATGATGACCACATATAACATTGTTGACGATTAAACCCAAAAATTTCAGACTTGGATTTGTCACTCCATAATACTCTTTTCCACTGATCTTCATTCCAATCTATGTGAGCTTTAGCATGTCTTACCTTTTTCACTCTGTTTCCTTTCCAAAAAAGTGTTTTTTGGCTGCTACTCTTCCATAAAGACCATTCCTGGTTAAGCTTCTTCAGACTGTAGAAGGGTCAGCTTGGCATCCCAATGAAACTGCCAGATGCTGCTATTGCTCTAGTGTAATTGGAGGTCATACTAAGTACTTGCCACTGCAGCCTACAGAAACAATATTTTTTAGATTTTCTATTTTTAGATATTTCTAGATTTTTTCCTGCATTTTTAAAACTGCATACAGCATTCCTGTATTTTCTTTTTGTATTCTAATAAAGAGACTGAGAAATAATTATATATGGGCATTGCTAAAACAATGGTACATCTAAGCTAATGGTGGCCAAAGACTTTTGCACAGTACTGTATGTCTCAGTTAGTAATGAATGTCTGTAAAGTCCAACCATGGAGAAGACCTTGCTAGGAAGATGCCCCATAAGGTTATAAAAAAACTAGCCACTGGAAGAGACAGGGGCTAAGGAAGCGACTGTATTGATGGTATGGGAAACATGATCACCCAGTCTGCCACAGTGTTTAGTGGTGAGAGAGAGCTAGATAAAGAGAGATAGAGAAAGAAAATAAGACAGGCTCTGGTTATTGCCTGTCCCCTTGCTTCTCTGTATCCCCCTGCTCCCTTCTAATCGGCATACAAGCGATAGGCGTCCTGTTGTTGCAGCTGCTTGGCTGCCATTCCTCAGCCTATTGATGGAACTTTGGGACAGGGGGATGGCCCAGTCTAGCACTCTCTCATCTAGCACTGGAGTCAGGCCGTCTGTCCGCCTCCTGTCCAAAAAGAGACACTCTGAATTTAATCTGAACATGAGAGGGGGTGCCAGACAGGGGCTGGTGTATCATATTAGCTCATCTGATGATGTTTTATAGACAAACTCAAGGTGAGGGATTGGAAACTGGCTCCGTGTTTTAAGCTTGCCTGATCAATGGCGCTTATGTATTGGGTCAAGCAGTAGGGAGCACATGTGTGGTTCCACTTGTCTGCTTGCAATTAGAGAGGGGAAAAGATTACCAAAGCATTACAGAGTAAGATAAACCCATGCAGGTCCCACATCCCACCAGGGTCATTTGTCTTCTATCTTTGAGTATGAAAATGAAGGCTTTGTTTCAAGAGTGCACCTCATGCACATGTTATTACTTCCTGGGTAATTCAGAGCTTATATGTAACCGTGGAGTCAGTTGGGAGAACATTTACTCTCAGCTTTAGAAGTGAATATCCAGAAGGTTTGTGGTTCACTAAGAGCAGCCCTAGTCTGACCAACATCCTTGCACGTGGTTTCTCTGAAGTTGCTGCAGACCCTCTCAGTAGAGCTGTGTCTGGGTTAGAGTGCTGGTAATGAGGCTCAATTATGTGCTATTTGCATTGATGGCTATTGAGTATGGATCATCTTGATGAGAAGACCATTCCATTGTCTCTCAACACCACGTCGCTGGCAATTAGAGTTGAACAGAATGAGGGGTTAACCGATTCCACTGGGTGCAGAAGAGCTCAGTGCTGGCCGTACCTCTCTTTTGAAGTCCAGGCAGTTGGCTCACCCCTCCATCTACCTGAATGTCAACCAACTGGGATGGAACAAGGGCTTGACATTATGTCTGCGGGTTATCATTATATGTGTGTTTTTTCCCTTTCCACCTGATCGATTGGCTCCCGTCTGCAGTGGTGCTTCTATAGGGAACTGTCATTGCTAGTTAGGGATTGACCAGTGGGGATCATTAGGATAGAGCCTAGGCTTGGGGGAGGCTTTGTTGCATGGTGGAGGGACGAGAGGGAGGGCAGGGCTTTCTGAAGAAGCCAAGCCTTTCTCTTTTAGCCTCCTGGACTTGCTTGACCTTTCACTTAGGGAGCAGCTGGAGCCGAGAGATATTTAATTGAATGGAGTCTTCAGATGTGTTTTGGAAAGAGCGCGCAAGAACATGGGAGATACTGCTCGTACAAAATAAAGGAGTTCTGGGGAGACTGAGAGAGGGAGAGAGAGTGGATGAGAGAGGGAAGGAGAGAGCTTGCTTGACCTTCAAAGCCTAATTGATAGGCTTTCGTAGACCTTGTTTGAAATGTGCATGGTCCCTGTTGTTTCGCAAACCCTTACAACTCTAGTAGAAGTACAAAGTCAACTGCAGGTAGAGAGCCCCCAGTGGCCCGCCACAATCAATAGCGAGGAGGCACGGCTAACGAGGGCTGCAGTCACTCTCAGGCTTCTGTGGGCTGCATTAACAGGCCCAGGCAGACCTAATTCCATAGCCTGTGCTCATTAACACAGCCATATACGACAGCACGGCAGCATTAAAGAGAAGTCTGCAAATGGTCAGGTTCTTTGACAAAATATATAAGAGAGTAAATTAAAATGCAGAGAAGATGCCAAGGATGAAACTCAAGTTCACAAACTGGGGCATGCATCAAAACAAAATGAGCTTTTCATCCCTCTCCTTTTGCTTCACTCTGTGTCTTACACTCCTGCTTTCCAACTGCTTGTGTTTTACCTGCGTATTTTCCCTGCCAGTGGGCCAGCAGTTCAATCCTTTCTTTAAGATTTTGGAAAATCACACACAACTGCCAGCAACAATGTTTAAGGTTTGAAGCAGAGGCAGAAGCCTAGTACTTATTATCTTTGAAAGTAATTTAATTAGGCCCGGCTCTCCCTCTCTGAGTGCAAGTGGAGGGGTGGGGTGGGAGTTCAGAGAAAGAAAGGCCAGGGAATGTTTTTTTGCAGCTAGGCGCTTGTGAAGCTTGGACACACAGAAAGGATTTCACAGGGATCATGTACGGAGATCAACAGATAAGCAGCTAATTTTGTGTACTTATGGGAGCAAACGATTGAGTGCGGCCCCCTCTGGAATTCCACCAGCTGAGAGGATGAAAGGGAACGGAGCAGAGATCTTAGACTGTTTCGGCCATTACTGCTGATCTCTAAAATTAAAGATTTATACCACTTGATAGAGCTCGCTAATGGTATACACATGATAGAAGAAAGTAAAGTGGGTCTTGCTTTACTATTGCCTTTTAAAATATTTGAATAAGTATGAGGGCATGCAATCATACGGTTCAAGTTTTTGACTAATTGGGTATCTTGGTGTATGATTTCCAATTTCCTAATTTCCCACTATTTTAGTTGTATGAAACTAATTAATGTTTATTTTTCTCTGCAGTCTGATTTTGAAGAAGTTTGGAGTTTGGAGTTTATGTTTTCTATAAAGTTCTCGTAACACCTTACTCAGATACTTCTTTCATTCATCGTGTTTGTGTGACTCATGGCAGCATAACAGGATTTCAGAGTCCTGTGTTCAATACTTGCCTCCAGTTACTTTCTGTGTGAAGTTTGGTATGCTCTCCTCATACCCATGTGGGTTTCCTTTGGGTACCACAGTTTCTTCCCACTTCCCAAAAACATGAAAGTTGGTGCATTGCCTTCTCTCAAATGTCCACAGGCCAGAGTGAGTGAATATGTGTTTGATGCCCTGTATGGGATCAGTGGCCTGTTCAGGGTGCATTATCTCTTAATGCCCAGCGTTTCAAGGATGAATGACTGATCACCCTTAACCCTCACCAGGATTATGTGGTTACTGCTAAAGTTTCTAGGTTGAAATTTGTCAACAATTGGCAAAATTTTGAGTTTGTTATTACACATAAAGTCCACTCACCCTTTGCTTGATATTCTACTTGTCTATGAGGTCTCAATAGAATAAAATAATAAACAGGATCCTACTTTTAAGTGTCTCATCTTTCATGTCAAACTTTTGACAGTTTTGTCTCCATATGGGTAATCTCATCAAAGTTACATTGTTATGCATATCAAGCCTATAAAAGGAAAAAAATTCTAAATTACCCAGGAACATGCGCCTTCTTTAAAAAAAAGTCCTCATTGTTTTATTCATGCTGTTCTTATACTTTTCTTCAAAATGGGGCACACTCTACCTAGGGACACTCTCCCTGCAGACCCAGTGGATCCATGACAAACATGAATCAACATGAACTTATTAATAAAGACCTTGATATTCAAATGATGGTTGATGCTGCCAGTCAAGAACAACCCCCACCCCATGCAGCCTTATCCAACTCTCCATGTTGTCACATTTACAGCTTGTTGTGACAAAATTATTTAGCTTAGACTTTTTGTGACAGCTGTCTTGAATCTAAACCTGACCTTGTCTCATAAAAAATGTTGCAAGACAATTCGCCTTCCAGACCCAGCTGGAAAACTTGGCTGAGCTAAATGTTGGACACTTAATAAGGGAGGCACTCCAGGGAGTCCATGGCAGCAATATATGACTCTGTTCTTTGTAAGAGGCAATCCCTCAATGTTTAATCAAAAGGCCTGACCTGGCATGTAGTTAAGTTTCTTTCTGTTTTTTTGTTGCAGAGCTACTCTTTATTTCGGGCTTGCTTCAGAAAGATCAAAACGGCCAGATAATATGATCTGTTGCCAAGTTTAATAATGAGCCTCTAAATGAGTTTGCCCCATTAAATGTACCTCTGGATAATGAATAAACCATTCAACTAACAACTCTGATGTGGTCCCTAATTGGGTTGTGAAAAAGGAAGATTCTGCTGCTGGCCCAGCACTTTTCAAATAAACTTGAAACCCTTCAGTTAGGCTGTTCAATAAATTAAATAATTTCTATGTCAAACGAGTGAGCTTTGGCTAAAGAATTTTGCCAGCATGTCTCAACGCTGTTGCTTCTTGTTGGTGTCTGTAATAATATGCTGTTTGAATCAACAGTGGGTTTTGAATGGTTTGGGAAAACTGTACATTTATTTTTTACATAAAGAATCACATAAAATAGTAAAAAAGTTAAAAGCATATCTGTTTACATTTACAGCCTTTAGCGGACACCCTTTCCTGAGTGACTTACAAATGATATAGTATTACAGAGCACAATACAAGAGGTTAAAGGCCTTGTTCAAGGACTAACAGTAGCAACCTAGCAGTGCTTTGAATAGAACCCTTAACATTTTTGGTTAATAGTCCTTTGGGGGTGGTTAAGGTGCCCTTCCTAAGCCAGATAAATGGGGAGGACTTTGTCATGGAGGGCATCTGGCATAAAAACATGTGCCAAATCTAATACGTGGATGGTCCTTTGTGGTAACCCCTAAAGGGAGCAGCTGAAAGAGGATTATTTTAGACCAGTATCTTATCCACTGCACTTGAAGCACTCAATCTTGAAGCTGATTGAAAAAGCAAGTATATCAGTCGGAATTGTGTGTGTGTGTGTGTGTGTGGGCAGGTTGGTTCGCTTAAAACAAACCCTGGTGCAATCGTTCTGTAATGTGGTTCACAAATTCTCAAACAAATTCTGGTGTGATTCAGTTGATTTATGAACACAACACAGATGTGCAAAGAACAAAGACATGTAAAGGATCAAACACAGGATGTGACATTACAAAAGAAACAACTGAAAGACAATTTAACAAAACATATGTAACTTGATATAACAGTTATCAAAAAAATGAAATATTAAAGAACTGGAAATACAGAATACTCAAGGATATCTGGTGCTTCTTGTTATAGGAGGCAAGTTGCCCAATACATGTCGGTACAGGTGTCTTAACCACAATCTATGAACAGCCCCAGACAGGGTGCCAATCCATCACAGGGCACACACACTCATGGCACTTTGTAGAGACACTAACACGCATGTCTATGGATGGAAACCGGAGTACCTGGGGACATAGGGAGAACATGCAGACTCCACAAAGAAAGGACCCAGACCACTTCATCTGGGATTGAACCGCAGATGTGGTCGCTGTGGGGTGACAGAGCTACCCACTGAGCCGCCCTAGTGTGGACATACAATTTCTTAACAAATACTGACCTATAACACAGTTAGAAATGAACTGGTGAGGGGCTCCAGTGACTGTGCTGTGGGGGTATTTAACTGGCATGGTTTGGGTCTACTTGACCCCTTTGAAATGCCGACACCTGATTACTACGCTGGAACATTTTTAAGCTGATGCAAGTGTTTTTTTTTCTAGGATGACAACGTCCCCATTCACAGTGCATGTGGGGGTCGGTGCATGGTTTGATAAGATTCAAAATCATACAAATCATGCGCTATGGCCTTTGGCATCACCAAATCTCAACCCAATTTAAATATGCATTTGTCACAGGATAAAAGCCACATAGCCTTGAGTGAGAGAAGTAGAAATGAAAAGAATAAGCTGGGAGGTTTGCTAAACTGGGGAAATGGACCAAGGCTGTCCGTGGTGTCTAATCAGAACAGTCAGTTTAGAGTTGTGTAATTTATTTCAATTGCTTTCTGACATTTGGAGAACTGCTCCTGTAATCACTCTGCCATGGTGCTCTGTCCAGTAATTATTCAATTACAAAATCTAATTGACATCCACCATTGTCTTTTATTGGCTGATTTTTTTCTCTCTCAGTAATTGCACTGCCACTAAGAAAGGCACTTCACCCTTGGTTGTGAAGTGGAGTAGTTTTTGGGAACAAAGCCCTTATACTGCCCACAGAACAGCCTTCCTGATTTGCTGGATGGCAACATTGTTGGTGTTTTTCTAGTATGAATTATAATTACGAGTACGATTCAAAGTATCTCTTGACTGTGACATGTGAGTTTCTGAAAAGAAAGAAAGAAAGGATTTTATCTAAACCCCCTTACACGTGATGAGTACCATAAGACCAAGGTTTTTCAGTAAGGATCTAGTGTAAGGCCCTTAACTGGTCCATTTCCTTTTTGCCATGGAATGAAGGGTTTAATTCTTCTTAACATGTGAGAGGGACTGGCATGCACTTTTGTACACACAACCTCATTTTCTATTTCCTTTGATGACTAGTGGGAAAAGGTTTCCATTCGCTGAAGCACACTTGAAAATAATAAATCATAAGAGTGTCTTCCTGTACTAATTGACATTTGACAACATCATTTGCATAATGATTCAAAATACCCTCCAGGGAGACGCTTAAGAGGAGGAAAACATTATGGATTTACTAATTAGCCATCGTCGGTTCCTCTTTTTCTTCGCCGTTGCCTTCGTTAGTTTTCGCACCGTAACTTGATCAGACAACCGTGGCTTTCGCAACACTCATCATCACTGTTCAATCAGGTTTATTGGTGATCCTGTCATGCAGAAGTTACGTTTGCCTCATGGAGGAATTAATCTAAATTTAAAGTTTTTGAGGAACGGCGTTTTGTTTCAAATACACTTAGGTCCTGATGTGGCGTCTGCGAAAATGTCCATGTTGATTTAATACCAGGGTTGACAGAGGCTTGCATCATTCAAATGAGCCAAACAACACTTTAATTAATATAAGCTTGCAGGCCAGTGCCAATGCAAATAGAGCACCTGCAGCGTGATTTAGAAAGCATCGAAGTCATGTACACTATTTAGCCGATGGTCTTATTCAAAGTGACTTAAAATTAAAGTGAGAAGCTAAAGGTTAAGGGCGACACAGTGGCACAGTAGTAAGCGCTGCTGCCTCGCACGTCCATAGACCCATGGTTTGATTCCTGGCCTGAATTCTGAATATTTGGAGTCTGCAAGTTCTCCCTGTGTCTCTGTGGGCTTTCCCGGGTACTCTGGTGTCCTCCCATTTTCAAAAGACAGGCGTCAGAAAAAGCCTAAGTCAGAAAAAGTTGGGACAGTATGGAAAATGCAAAAAAATATATATAATAATAATAATAATAATTGCAGTGTTCCTTATATTTACTATGGCTTTTATTTAATTATAAACAGTATAAACCCAAGATATTTAATGTTTTAGATGGTCAACTTCATTTCATTTGTTAATAAATATCCATTCCTGCATTTCGGGACTACAATACATCCCAAATTGGGTTGGGACAGGGGCAACTTATGGCTAGTAATGAGGTAAAAAACTAAATTTATGATGTTTATGTAAACTTATGGACTTTTTCTGATTTGGGTTTTGTTTGTGTTTGTGTGTTTGTGTGTGTGTGTGTGTGTGTATGTAACTGAATGAATGAATGAATGAATGAATTGGTTAAAGACCTTGCTTTACAACCCAACTACGACAGGAGGGAAGTGTATGGAATTGAACTCACAACCATCCAACTGGTAGATTTATTATCACTGACCCATCTCTCCTTCAATAATTACAGAACTATTTACATTAATACAACTGAAGGACAGGTTCTAATCTGATGCATATTTTGCTCAATATCTGCAGTCAGTGCTTACATCTCGAACCATTATATCGTGTCAAAATAGTAAGTCATTGCTATTCAATACCATGGTAGTTGGTACAGAAGTATTTGGGTTGGGATGCAGACACTTTGAAGTAAACTTTGTCAAAACGTTTGAAATATCGGAGGCAAAATAATGAATCTACTGTATATCCCATAAGTAGCAAAGGATCTCATATGTCTTGCCGTCCTTTTTAAAAATGCATGAGCTGTTCTTTTTTTACTCACAGAGCTGTTGATATTACTTTTAATGTTAACATTTTGAACTGGAACGTAGTTTTTTATATCTTTTCTCATTTCAGCTAAAAGCTGTAAGTCTGCTGTATTAAGATCTATTTAAGATCCGAACAGCCTAATGAAAAATGCTGCATATGCAAAATCTTATTAATGACTTTATACCTTCTTTGGTGATTTAAATTTATTGAAATGAAATGCAAACTAGTACTCTTTGCTTAGTAAACCATGGACTTGTTTTGTAGTAAACAATATATGGCCAAAAGTAAGCAGGCACCCCTTCAAAATAGTTATTACTATTATGAACACTCCTAACAGGTTCACGATATGAAGCATGCGAGTACCTAATGGATTCTCAGCTTGACATTTTGGCTCTGGGAGCCTCTCATTTCTCTTGATCAGCTTTGAGATATTTATACACCTTGATTGGAGTCCACCTGTGGTAAATTCAGTTGATTGGACGTGATTTGGAAAGACACACACCTGTAAATATAAGGTCTCACAGCTAACGATGCATAGCCGAGCAAAAACCAAGTCACAAGGAGGAAAGAACTGCCTGTAGAGGCACAGATCTGGAGAAGGCTACAAAAAATCTGCTGCACTAAAAGATCCCAAGAGCACACTGTCCTCCATGATTCTTAAATGGAAGGAGTTTGGAAACGTGGGTTTGAACCTCATTAAGAAGTCAATGTGTCAACTTTATGCCCTGCCATCCTAAATCAAAGTCCATGAGAAATGGGTTGCCCATTTGATGGAGAACTTGGCTGACTTGCATAGAGCCCCATCTTCAGTCCCAGTAGAATCAGTCTCCATCCTCACAGTCATGTTCTAAAATCTAGTGGAAAGACTCAATAGAGTGAAGGCTGTTGTAGCAACAAAGGGTGGACAGACTCTATAATAATAACCACGTTTAATTGTGCCAGTTCTCGAAATGTGTTCTCCAGTCTCTGTGCCAGCTCCGATTAATTTGCCGTGCTTTTGCCCCATTGTTTTGTTTAAACCATGTAAGAGAAGGTCATCTTTAATCATGCTCTGTGTTTGGAGTGCCATTGTGTTTTTGTTTACCAGTGTTTTGATTGAGTGGCACTCACAATGCCCTGCTTTTCGCTGTGGCTGGTAGAGCTTCCATTGGAAAGCTGAGAGCCTGGGCATAAACTTGATTAATAGGGTGCATTGTGAGTGTGAGCCACAAACCAGTAGCATCCATGAATGTGAAATATCATGAGATCTCGTTCCAAGGAGTTACTCAGTTATGGAGTTTGAACCACATTAATTTAGGAACACTCTATTTCTTTCATTTTCATGCTTTGTGCCCTCCTGTATTTATCTATTTACAGTGCGTTTGGGTAATTGGAGGGATGTCACAATTTTGTGCTTGAACTTCAAAAGCTCTGGTTGAAATGAAACGTACACACGGCGCTGCTTGTTTAATCACCACAGGCATACAGACAGGAAGAGAGTGTGATTTATTTATAGACTTTAGATTAGTTTATATGAGTTTATAAGCCTGTGAGATCAGTGTTATACTTGCTAGTAACTCTGCGTATGAAATGTGGCTGCCACTTATCCGCTGTTTGTTCGGCATCTTTGAAGTTTAATTTGACGTGTTCACAAGATGCAATCCCACTATAAAAAGTAGAGACATTACACCATCACGTGGCATGATGACAGTAACAGCTGTGTATCAAATCACATATATTTATGTACTGCCTAGATTCATTTTTGTTGACAAAATGAGGCAAATCATTACATTCACTCAAGGACTGAATAACACTGGTAATCCTGTCAAGGTCAGGGACATATTCAACAGAAATTGAACTGTTGATTCTGATAGTATATGTGTTAGATACAGGTGAAATGGTCATGTGTAAAGACCACAGCAACTTTGAGGGCTAAATCCCTTTCAATTTTTCTAAAAAAGGAAATTTTACCCTAACCCTAACCCTGTCAGTTCTACTTACCATATCGAAGCACTTTGTAGTTCTACAATTACACACCATAGTCCATTTGTAGGTTAAAAACATTTTGTTGCTCTCAAATTTTTTCTTCATTTGTATATTGTACCATATCGAAGGTTCACATATCTAGTAAAAGTACAGGCAGTTTTCATATTATGTTCTTATACAGGCCTAACCAGCAGCACAGGAATCATTCCTGGACAGGGTGCCAATCCATAGCAGGACACATGCACATAAATTGAACTGTTGGTTCTTATAGTAGATGTGTTAGACACAGGAGAAATGATCACGCGTAAAGACCTGAGCAGCTTTGAGGCCTAGTTTTATTTAACTTTGCATCAGCATATTCACAACAGACACAAGTTTATATCAACGCACCAGTCATGGGCCAATGTAGAGTGACCATTTAACCTAATGCATGTCTTTGGAATGTGGGAGGAAACCAAAGTATCCAGAGTAAACCCATGCAGACAAGGATAAGTCGTACAAATTCCTGCAAGGTCAGCAGTAGTGAGTACTAGAGATGCACCGATACAGTTGTGCTCAAAAGTTTGTGAACCCTTTAGAATTTTCTATATTTCTGCATAAATATGACCAAAACATCATGACATTTTCACACAAGTCCTAAAAGTAGATAAAGAGAACCCAGTTACTCAAATGAGACAAAAATATTATACTTGGTTATTTATTTATTGAGGAAAATGATCCAATATTACATATTAGTGAGTGGCAAAAGTATGTAAACCTCTAGGATTAGCAGTTAATTTGAAGGTGATATTAGAGTCAGGTGTTTTCAATCAATGGTATGACAATCAGGTGTGAGTGGGCACCCTGTTTTATTTAAAGATCAGAGATCTATCAAAGTCTGCTCTTCATGACACGTTTGTGGAAGTGTATCATGGCACAAACAAAGGAGATTTCTGAGGACCTCACAAAGTGTTGTTGATGCTCATCAGGCTGGAAAAAGTTACAAAACCATCTCTAAAGAGTTTGGACTCCACAGTCATACATATTGTGTATGGTCCAAACTGACAGAAGGCCTATTGTGGACGAAGAAATTCTTATGCTAGTTATGGGAGGAATGTGTCACTACATTCAGTGCATCACACCCTGCTGAGTACAGAGATACGTACAGTGGTGCTTGAAAGTTTGTGAACCATTTAGAATTTTTTATATTTCTGCATAAATATATACTTGGTCCTTTATCCAATATTACAAATTAGTGAATGGCAAAAGTATGTGAACCTTTGCTTTCAGTGTCTGCTGTGCAGCAATAACTGCAGCTAAACGTTTCCTGTAGCTGTTGATCAGTCCTGTACACCGGCTTGGAGGAATTTTAGTCCATTCCTCCATACAGAACAGGTTCAGCTCTGGGATGTTGGTGGGTTTCCTCACATTAGCTGCTCACTTCAGGTCCTTCCACAACATTTCGATTGGATTAAGGTCAGGACATTGACTTGGCCATTCGAAAACCTGAACTTTATTGTTCTTTAACCATTCTTTGGTAGAACGACTTGTGCGCTTAGGGTCGTTGTCTTGCTGCATGAGCCACTTTCTCTTGAGATTCAGTTCATAGACAGATGTTCGGACATTTTCCTTTAGAATTCTCTGATATCATTCAGAATTAAATTTTCCATCAATGATGGCAAGCCGTCCTGGCCCAGATGCAGCAAAACAGGCCCAAACCATGATAATGCCACCACCATGTTTCATAGATGGGATAAGATTTTTATGCTGGAATGCAGTGTTTTCCTTTCTCCAAACATAACGCTTTTCTTTTAAACGAAAAAGTTTGTCCATGTGATTTTTAGCAAACTGCAGACAAGCAGCAATGTTCTTTTTGGAGATTAGTGGCTTTCTCCTTGCAACCCTGCCATGCACACCATCGTTGCTCAGTGTTCTTCTGATGGTGGATAATAACATTAGCCAATGTGAGAGAGGCCTTCAGTTACTTAGAAGTTACCCTGGGGTCCTTTGTGACCTCACCAGCTATTACATACCTTGCTCTTGGAGTGATCTTTGTTGGTCGACCACTCCTGGGGAGGGTCACACTGGTCTTGAATTTCCTCCATTTGTACACAGTCTGTCGGACTGTGGATTGGAGGAGTCCAAACTCTTTAGAGATGGTTTTGTAACTTTTTCCAGCCTGATGAGCATCAACAACTCTTTTTCTGAGGTCCACAGAAATCTCCTTTGTTCGTTTCATGGTACACTTCCACAAAC
>JAJAGP010004647.1:0-45706 GCA_025084515.1 Ancistrus triradiatus
GTGTCTTACCCTCTTGCTTGAGGGTGTCAATGATGGCCTTCTGGACAGCAGTCAGGTCGGCAGTCTTACCCATGATTGCGGTTTTGAGTAATGAACCAGGCTGGGAGTTTTCAAAAGCCTCAGGAATCTTTTGCAGGTGTTTAGAGTTAATTCGTTGATTCAGATGATTAGGTTAATAGCTCGTTTAGAGAACCTTTTCGTGATATGCTAATTTTGTGAGCTGTATGCCAAAATCATCAGTATTAAAACAATAAAAGACTTGAAATATTTCAGTTGGTGTGCAATGAATCTAAAATATATGAACGTTTAATTTTTATCATTACATTACGGAAAAGAATTAACTTTATCACAATATGCTAATTTTTTTAGAAGGACCTGTATACACCCTGCATTTTTCCTTTTTCAACTTCTTTATGCTTTTCGTTTGAATATGTTAATTAATATCTTTGCGACTTCCTTGCAATATTAAACTTAGCTCCACGTGTCTGGCAAAGCACTCCCAGCATATGTTTTCTCAGAAATGCATATTTGTTTTGAAGCTGTTCATTAAACGTACTTGGTCGTTTAACGATCTCAGCAGTACATCAGCCATAGTGAGATAGGGCATTAAGTCACATCGGTGAAGGTCAGCTGATAATTGGTTGAATTATATTCATTTACAAAATCAGTAAATGTGATTGGCCATTTTATAGGTAAGACATGTACAGTAACTTGTGAAATAATTGGTGTGTTCCTTTTGAATAATTGCAAGCATTTGATTCTAAGCTAATGTTCATTACAGTATAAATTTGTCATTTTCTTTGATATGCGGGACAAATGTATATATTTTAAAAAGAATTCAGGACACAGAGACATGGACTGGATTATGGGATTGTCCTGGGAAAAAATATGAGGTCAGGTGACCTTACACATGATGGACCATGTGAGGAGTTTGAAAGAGTCATTTGATTTGATCTGTGTAGGACCTGCACATAGATGGGTAACAAGAAGACGAAGTGAATTTGTTGTTTACTATGAAAACAATAAACATAGTTTATATTGCAGTTGCATTCATTTAAACTTGGGACCTTGAGTTAGAGAACATAAACACTTTCTGAGCAGAATCTAGGATTCATTAGCACAATTAACTTCTGCTGTATTACTTGAAGAAGTACGTTTTTCTGAGGGGGGCATTAGGACAAGTGCTTGTTTTAAAGGGCAAAGTCTGTCTCTGATTAAATAAAAAATGTAGATTGTGAACAGGTTGTAAAAATCTCATTCCATTTTTTCGTCTTCTTCCATACTACTCCATTTTTCACTATTCTATTACGTTTTCTCAGATTTGTTTTTTGTGCTCTCCAATGCACATTCTTCCTCGTCTTCTTTTTCCGTGACCCACAGACCTGTGGTTGTTGTCATTGTCATGGCGGCTGATGAGTTGACTGTGGAAATGCGATGTATTTCAGTATGGATGCGTGATGTCTCTGGCAGACATCCTGTCATGAGGCAGCAGTATGATGTACCAAGAAGTGCTGTCACAGCTATTCTTCACTCATGTGCCATTTTAAAGGCAGCTATGGTTTAGACATCCATGCTGTACGGGTTATTTAAGGTCATGCAGTTTTTAGTACACATTCTGGAAGAGTGCATTTATTTTTAAAACACTTTGCCTTAACATTTGGTAATGTGCAGTTTAAGTTCGGGAGTAGAGAAGGTCTGATCTCAGCAGGATATGAAACCTTGACTGAAGCAGAGTTGCATGAAAAACTTTAGATTTTCTATTTTTAATCACTAGCTACTTCACCTAAAAGCTGTACTGAGAAACAAGGACTTCTGAACTAACAAGCACAAATGAAATGAATGGCTTGTATTAAAGCATCCCACTCACTGAAACCATTTTAAAGAGATAAAAATAGCGTATGGATTCAGATCAGTAACTACATTTGCAACATTAATGTATTAATACATTGTTTTTTACTCTTACAATATAGCAAGGGTACTACAGTATAAAGTTTTAACAGTTTTAAAGTTTGAGTGTATTCATTCATTCGTTTTCACATCCACTTAATCCTTTTCTATGGATAATAAATTGATACATTTTTGTAAATAGAAATGTATTAGATTGGCTGACGTAATGAATGTTATATTTTAAAAAGAAAACCCACGGCGTGTAAAACTGCACTATATTCAGTCATTTCATTTCACTTCATTTCTTGGCATCGGATGAACTGGCGTGCTGTAAAGTCTAAACCCTAGGCTGACTTCCAACATGATTATTAGTTACTTTGGGGTGTCTGTTTTCATCATTTATTTCTCTGAGGCTCTAAAGTGCCTCTTATCCTTTCCTTCCATCTACTTCTGGTGTTTTCTGTCACAGTACCGTTGGGTTTTTAAGGACTCAGAGACAAAATAGTATTTTGACTATTTCAGAAACTGCTGATTTACTGGGATTTTCATTTTCATGCACAGTCATATCTAGAGTTTATAGAACATGGTCAAGAAAATATCCAGTATCCAGTGAGTGGCAGTTCTCTGCCTTGTTGATGCCAGAGATCAGAGGAGAATGGCCATCCTGGTTTGAGCTGATCGAAAGGCAACAGTAATTCAAATAACCTCTTGTTACAACCATGTTATACAGGACCGCCTCTATGAACAATGAACACATCAAACCTTGATGCAGATGGGCTACAGCAGCAGGAGACCACAACAGGTGCCACTTCTGTCAGCTAAGAACAGGCAGCTGAGGCTACAGGCTCACCAAAATTGGACAATAGATTGGGAAAACATTGTGTGGTCTCTGATGGGTATTGATTTCTTTTGCAACATTCAGATTTTAGGGTCAGAATTTGGCACAACCAACATGAAAGCATGGATCCGTTCTGCCTTATCAGTGGTTCAGGCTGCTGGTGGTGTAATGGTGTGGGAGATATGTTCTTGGCATAATTTGGTGTCCCTTGAATCAACTGAGCATTGTTTAAATGCCACAACCTACCTGAGTGTTGTTGTTGTTGACCATGTTCATTTCTTCATGACCACAGTGTACCCATGTTCTACACACCATGTCACAAAGCTCAAAGCTTTAAGACGTTTCCTGAAACAACATATTCAGGGTTGGCATTGTCTCGTCTCTTCACATATTCTCTACCGGGGACAGGTCTGCAGACAGGCCAGTCCAATAACCAGATTAATTGCCCATGGTTAATTTTGTTATTTTGTGTTTGTTCATCTTCAGTAATCTTCTGGACAAGGTGGTAGTGGGTCCAGAGCCTATCCTAGGAAAATCTGGGAGTGAGATATATTTCCAGAGATGGTCATTTAGTATATTTAAAAATATTTAGATACTCCCCCAAGACTAATTTTCTTTATCTGTTGATGTTCTGGAATAAGCCAGATTGTGGTTATTGTAGTTATTGAGCTATTGTTTCTCATTTTGGAGTGGTTTGGCACAGTGGTGTGTTCTTGTTGTTAATTGCTTATGTTTACTCCCTTATTTTGACATATTTAGAATTTTATATACTATATGTGTATTTAATTACTTGAGTTGCCTTGTAAAGTAAAGAAATCCTAACCCTCTTCAATTCTGCATGTAAGCACTAATCACAATCCCAAACATACAAAACATCCTTCATTTAATCTCCATTCTCTTACTAAACAAGTACAGCATTCCAGGTTGCTCAGAAGTGTAATAACCTAATCGAATCACTCCCATGAAGTCCTGTTGCTGCTAATGAAAAGACCACCCCATCTCCTCCCCCACACCAACTGGGCTTTAGTCTTTAATTACTTTGGGTGAGTAACCCAATTACAACATCAACTCACTCCAGATTTCTTCAAAATCAGAGAATTAATACTCCTTGACATCTGCCTTCCTCTACTCATCTCAGCTACACACACACACACACACACACAGTGAGAGAGGGAGGAAGTATTCACCCATGCAGTTCCCAAGATGGAGAAAGGACAATCTCTAATTGCTCTGCCATTTGTGCTCATATGGGCCATCTGCAAGCTTCAATTAAAATTTTCAGATAAACCGAATTGGACTGTTATAGCCCTCATAGTGCTGCATCTCATCGATTGCATGGATTTCTCTGCTGCTAATTACAGGAACATGATGTCATGGTTTGCTGGGATTTTTTGATTAACTGACAATGATCACTGTCCATCATTCCTTTAAAGATGCTGTTGAATGATTGATGCATTTGAATGGTAAGAATGTGTCTGTCAGTGAGTTTTGTTAGAGAGATCTGGGCCAGCTGTGTATAATCCATAGTGAATGAGTAGAAATACATTAGATATGTAGCTGTAGGAGGATTTAGAAATAAGTGAATTAAGGAAAGAAAATATTGCAAATAATCTTTCCAACATGGGGTAGCATGGTGGTGCAGTGATAAGAGGTTACCTCACAGGTCCAGAGATCTTTGATTCCTGGTTCGTGCTTGATTGTGTGAAGTTTGCATGTTCTCCCCGTATCTGCTTGGGTTTCCTTCCAGGGTGAACCAGGATGTGTATGAACATGTCCTGGTGCCACCTAGTCTTAGATTGGTTTCCATCTTGTGCCCTGGACTGCCAATTAGGGCCCAGCTAATTGACCCTGGACTGAATTGAGTGTGTATGATAATTATACATGTAAGTATAATATACACACACACAGGATGTTACGGACATCACTAATTTAAGTCAGCAGCAATGTATTATAACATGTATTATCTATCCTATCTGGTGCACATCTATCCTATCTTGGTGTTCCTTCGATGGGCTATAACAGACAAGCAGTTCAAGTGACTTTGCTGTCTCAGGGAAACAGAAAGGCAAGACGGTGTGCAAAAAAGCGCAAAAATTGGGTCACTGAGCAGTGGAAAAACATTGCCTGGTCAGATGAATCCAAATTTTTGTTGCACCATGATGATGGGACGGCCTGAATCTGGCACAGGCAGCATGAATTGAACTCTTCCTTTTAAGTGTTAGGTGTAAGAAGCTATTGTGTTCAAGCTAGCAATGTCCATATCAGGCAGTAAGATTTCAACACCTAGTGGAATCTATGCCACGACAAACTGCTGTGGTTTTGAAAGCCAAAGTAGGTCCAATGGCATACTGGATTGGGGGTGTCTAATAAAGCAGCCAATAAACCAGGTTTACCTTTGTCATTTAGCAGATGCCCTTATCCAGAGCTACTTACAATTGCAATTCAAGCAATAGTGGCAGCCTAGCAGATGTAGGTTTTGAACCCCGGAAGTACCTTAAAACCACTAGGCCACCACAGTTCCACAGGTTTAATACATATATGGCCAAACTAAATAACCACTGATGAAGTGAAATATATTTTCATAGAATAAACAGGCTGCTCAACATGATTTAATTCAACTGCATTACCTTTATAACCCATTACAGGCTGTTACTGCATTTCTGGAAGAATCATTTTTAATTTACATACTGATTTCCCAGAAGTGATAAATTGAATACATCTGTTTCATCTCCATCTCTGCTAGAAACAATCTGACTGGAAACAAAAGAAGATGGATAATGCTTTATTATGGGAAATAAGTTTTACAATCTCCTAGCAGTAATCCACACATCGCATGGAGTTAAACTCGACTTGCCTTTCTTGCATCCCTGTGCTATTTCATGTCTCCAATTGGTGCTGTCACCTACTTTCACCCCATTGGTAGGTCCACTTGTATTTCTGAATGCTGGCTGTTGATTTTTATTGAGACGCCTACAGAGCCAATGTGTTGCATTTTAAAGGATGCCAAGAGGGAATGGTAACACAGCTATATGCAGGTTGTTGTGTCCATCACGTTAGGTTTAAAAAATCAGGCCAGGGCTTCACAAAATAATTATTACATAAAGAAACCAGGATGCTGATAGAAGTGATATTTGAGATATAACAGAAAATCGAAAGCATGAGTCTTGGTTGTCTGTTTTGTTTTGTTGTAGGGGTGGGAATTGCTAGGCACCTCACGATTCGATTGTGATTGAAAGCTGCAGTTATAAAATGATTATTGAAGCATCGGTACATTTTATTTTATTATTATTTGTTTTTCCTATACAGGATTTCTTTTTTCTCACAATAATTCCATGACTTTGGTTTTGGTCAGTAATGCTGGCCTTACAACAAATGACTTTACATCACGAGTCATGCTAGAGTTGCATTGCACTCGCATCATCTCACTCGTTAGGTGTAAGGTGGTCAGGATTGATGTCTTGCATCAGTCTTTTTGATCAAATGACCTTTTTAATATTATCTCAAGTCTTCGCTCACTCAAATAGTGACGTGAACGTTGATGACAGCCAATAGATGAGCCCCATCCAGCACAAAATGATAAATTACTTGTGTATCTGGATGGCACAGGTAAAGGGGATTTTTACAGTTCAGTAGACGTAGACCTACATATGTGACCAAATAATGGAAACATTTCATTTTACTGTACTACAGTTATTTATGTGTATTTGCCAGATAGTTGCCAAATTACTGCACTGAAGTGTAAGGGAATATAAAAATATGTCAAATCAAGCACTGAAATAACATGGAAATGTAATAAATAATGCCGATATGCATATTTTATACGTTATTTTATTCAGTATTTTATTTATCTGTTATTACTTACTAAGTTTCTAAGCCACAAAAGGAGGATTGGTCTTTTTTGAGTCTTGGTCCTCCCAAGGTTTCTTCCTTGTAAAGTTTAGGGAGTTTTTCCTTGCCACTGTCACCTTAGACTTGCTCAAGTTGGGATTGGCCATAGATAGTAGAAGATAATCTAAAATTATAAAGCTGCATTGAGACAATGCTCTATTGTAAAAAGCGCTATATAAGTGAATTTGACATGACTAATACTGAATATAAAGTAATGATATGTGGTGTATTCATTGTTTGAAATTAAGATGCCATTGTAGTTCTTCAGAAGCCACTTTATTTACAGCCTGTGTGGCAGATTTATGCTTTTTTATTTACTGATTTTATTATTTTTAGGTGCAAATAGTGACCAAGCAAAATCATAATCAGCGACTAAAAACTCGGACTTTTCTTTAGATGTCAGAGGGTGTCAGACTTTAGTCTATTAAAAGACTTTTCGGGGTGATTTCAAAGGCTTCTAGCTTATGGTTAGCATGAAATATCTTCAAGATGGGCTGCTGGATCTCAACTCAAGACCTCAACATGGCATCTCTTATGTGCATGTCACAGACTGTCTGGGCGGTGCTACACTTGTGTACATCCATCCTTTTTGCATTTGTTCGTCAACATTACATTATCAATTAACATTTAAAAAATTGTCATATCATATGTGAGAACATAGTGATGACATCCGCTCCGCATTGCTGTTAAGATAATATTAAGAGGATCTGCTTATTTTGTTCTGATACAGCCTAGAAACAAGGATCAGGTCTTATTCTCAGTGCGACTGCGGTCACAACATTGCATTTTCTATATAAATAGTATTAATACTATGGTTGTGTAACGATGCTTTTGCCAGGCTTTTCCCAGAGCCCATTCATTGGCATTATGAGTTATAAGCCATCCATATGGCCGTTGGCAACCAGTTAGTCTGTGTAGCTCTGAATATGGCCAAAGATAGATTTATCATTTCTGTACTGTGCCCTGAGCCACACACGCACACCAACATGCATATACACATGGGCACAGGAGGGACCAGATGGGTGTTAAGTCAGACACGGGATGTGATTGCCATGCTCTCAAACAGCTTAAGTCACACAGTTTCTTCAGATGGTAGCAGAAGAGTGTACATTTGGGTGACAGCGTATAATTGGTTGATCTGCCCTTTTCTGACAAGTTCTAACTTGGGCTACATCTCAAACTGTATACTGTGTACTAGTTTAGTGTAAACTAGTAACGACATGGCAATTTGGGATGGTGTTTTGTTTTTGTTTTGACTTGTTCAATGCAATCATCGAGTCATTTAAGTGTTGAGAATGGTCTATCACCACCTAAATGTCAGCAGGTTAACGTTGGTTCTATGAAAGTCCCTTTCTGTTGAATTGAAACTCTGCATAGTATATAAGATCTTACAGTATATGTATATAAGATCTAGGCTGCCCAAAGTCCCTTTTAATGTCTTGGTCCTCCCAAGGTCAGCAAGATGGAGGTGAAGGGGAGTGTGTATCACTGACCACTCTCAGCTGAGTGTAGCTCTTGGCTAGTGAGATTGATGCAGCACAATTCTATAGACAAAGACTCGTGTACATTTTCTGCTCCACTGTGGTTAAGTCACCATAGATTGCTATTAAGCTTTCAATGGTCTTAAAATAGAATCCCAGAATATATTTTCAGTAACACTGCTGTGTGTTCGCTGTGCACTGCGCAAAAAAAAAAAAAAAAAAAATCTTAGCAGGTGAAAGTCTTATATCAATGCAATAAATCTTATTTTTTCTTTCTTACAGGGCACAAAGTGTAACATGATATTGCAAATTATTTGAAGAATTACCATGATAACCCTCAAATTAGTATTAGCATCATAAGTATTATTATTTATTTTTATTTTATTATTTATGTATTATTATACTTATTTTAGGAAATCTTATACTAAGTAAGATTCGCTTACCCCATTGGCAGATTTTTTTTGCTTAAAGATTTTTTGCAGTGTGCTCAAAATAAAACCTGTTTGGAGGCTTAAAATAAGCATGAATAATATTACTAGTAATAATTAATATTAATGATCAGTATTTGCTGTAGCTGTATTCAGTGTTCAAGTCCCAGCATTGCAAGCCTTGCTCTGTTGGGCCCCTGACCAAGCCTCTTAACCCACAATTGACTGGATTGTGCACTGTAAGATTCTATCAGTTGTAAGTTGCTGCGGATGAGGGCACCTGCTAAATACTCAATGTATGTGTGGCTAAATATGTAAAGATATATAATGCACTGTAAACTCTAATACACATATTGAAATGTCTGTTAGTTTGTCAAATTGTGCAGTGGTGGTTGAAAGTTTGTGAACCCTTTAGAATTTTCTATATTTCTGCATAAATATGACCTAAAACATCATTAAATTTCCACACAAGTCCTAAACGTAGATAAAGAGAACTCAGTTAAACAAATGAGACAAAAATATTATACTTGGTCATTTATTTATTGAGGAAAATGATCCAATATTACATATTAGTGAGTGGCAAAAGTATGTGAACCTCTAGGGTTAATAGTTACTTTGAATGTGAAATTAATCAGGTGTGAGTGGGCACCCTGTTTTATTTAAAGAACAGGGATCTATCAAAGTCTGCTCTTCACAACACATGTTTGTGGAAGTGTATCATGTCACGAACAAAGGAGATTTCTGAGAAAGAGTTGTTGATGCTCATCAGGCTGGAAAAGGTTACAAAACCTTCTCTAAAGAGTTTGGACTCTTTACAGATTGTGTACAAATGGAGGAAATTCTAAACCATCGTTACCCTCACCAGGAGTGGTCGACCAACAAAGATCACTCCAAGAGCAAGGCATTAGTTATAGTAATAGTTGGAAGAGGTCATAAAGAACCCCAGGGTAACTTCTGAGCAACTGAAGGCCTCTCTCACATTGGCTAATGTTAATGTTCATGAGTCCACCATCAGAAGAACACTGAACAACAATGGTGTGTATATCAGGTTTGCAAGGAGAAAGCCACTGCTTTCCAAAAAGAACAATGCTGCTCGTCTGCAGTTTGCCAAATATCACGTATACAAGCTAGAAGGCTATTGGAAGAATGTTTTGTGAACAGATGAGACCAAAATGGAACTTTTTGGTTTAAGGGCCTTGCTCAAGGACCCAACAGTGGCAGCTTGGCAGAGGTGGGATTTGAACCCTGGACCTTTTGGTCCGTAGTCCAGTACCTTAACCACTAGGCTACCACAGTCCCACATAAAGGTTTGATAAAGTAATTCCTTGCCCATGTGGTACTATCAGCTATTGATGACTGACGGTTCTGGATGCAATGCCATCTGAGGGATCAGAGATCACTTCAGTTTAGGTTTGTGTCCCCATGCCCTTTAAACACAAATTCCTCCAGATTCCTGGAATTTTTTAATGATATTATACAGTGCAGAGGCAGAATTATCCAAATTCCTTCCAATCCGTCAGGAACATTGTTTGTAAACATTTCAACAATTTGTGTCCATCTTTCTTCCTCAAAGACTCAGCGGATACAGCTTTTATTCCAATCATGATTACCATCATCTGCAAATTATATTAAGTTGACAAGAAAAAAAATGAAATATATTTGGTTCATACCGGCTGCAATAAAAGTCAAAGGAAATGTAAGAAACACCATAGGGTTTTCTTTTTATTTGCATTTTCCACACTGTTCCAACATTTACTGATTTAATCCAACTCTTCATTGCCAATTCAAAGCAATTCAGCATAACTGATTTCTTATTTAGTATAATAATATAAGCCAGCTTTGCTAATATTTATTCACCCTGTACTGGAAGCTTATTTTGATTTAATCCAGTGAGTTAGTGCTGATGTTATACACAGCTTCAGTTTCATATTTTTAAAACTTAACCTTTTTTCTATTAATCTTTTGTCTTGATGGGGTGGGCCTAGGAAAACAAAAAGTCATATGGATAAATAAAAGTACATGGTACTACACAAATAAAAAGTGGATAGAAAAGGGAAAGGCTAGGTTTTTAAAATCTTGAATCTCCTCACATCAACCCACTCATAAAATAGCATTTTGATCCCAATTGTGAGATTATTCTACCAGAAAATCATTTTTGTGCCTTTAAATCTGTACGCAACAGAGTGGCTTGAGAGATTGAAAAGCAAGCAGACGTTTTCAAAAGATAACCACAGTGTTTCAAAGCACTTGCTCTGGCACATTTTAGTTACTAGAGAAAATGAATGATAGAGGTGAGAATTGTACTAAAGATATTTATAAAATGTATGAGGCTCTTAGAGATAATGCTGTTTATTTAAAACATTTGCACATGTAAGATTAAGGACAGCAGATCATTAGCTCAAGTTTTATCCTGGTCTCGGTAGTTGAATTGAAACAGTCTTTCACTGTAAATGTCTTCACAAAGCAGCAATCACACTAGACTTGTGCAGACATTCTTTTCCACAGAGCGACGTAATGTGGCCAAGGCTGGTTTGGAAGATGGCAATGCAGTCAGTCATCGCGTTTGGTGTGGTTACAATAGCTTTGGCTAGCGATATTGAGAAATGTAATATGAGGAAACATTGGAGTTGAGCACTATTAGCTTTAAGGATGATATCCCACAGAAATTCATTTTTTTTTTTTTTTTTTTCATTCCAGACCTATAATAGGTGGTGCTTGAAAGTTTGTGAACCCTGAATTTTCTATACTTCTGCTTAGATATGACCTAAAACATGATCAGATTTTCACACAAGTCCTAAAAGATCCCAGTTAACTGCTCACTTCAGGTCCTTCCACAACATTTCGATTGTGGATTAAGGTCAGGACTTTGACTTGGCCATTCCAAAACATTAACTTTATTCTTCTTTAACCATTCTTTGGTAGAACGATTTGTGTGCTTAGGGTCGTTGTCTTGCTGCATGACCCTCCATCTCTTGAGATTCAGTTCATGGACAGATGTCCTGACATTTTCCTTTAGAATTCTCTTCAGAATTCATTGTTCCATCAATGATGGCAAGCCATCCTGACCCAGATGCAGTAAAACAGTCCCAAACCATGATATTACCACCACCATGTTTCACAGATGGGATAAGGTTCTTATGCTGGAATTCAGTGTTTTCCTTTCTCCAAGCATAACACTGTTCTTTTAAACCACAAGTGCTTGGATTGTAAGACTGTAACTGTATCTGGATAAGGGCGTCTGCTAAATGCTGTAAATGTAAATGTTTATGAAGCACTACATTCACAAATGCCACTTAAAATGTTACTGCGCAAAAAGAAGCCTAATGTTAACAATGTCCAGAAGCTGTTGACATCACCTGCTTGAAATCACATCATTATTTATTTATTTGTTTATTTATTTATTTACTTTCACTTCAACACTAGCCCTAAATTGTCCCTGTATTGCCCCAACTTTTTTTGTAATGTGTTGCAGGTTTGAAATGCAGGAATGGATGTTTATTAACAAATGAAATGAAGTTGACCAGAAAAAATCATGAAATATCTTGGGTTCATACTGTCTGCAATAAAAGTCAAAGTAAATGTGAAAAACACTGTTTTTATATGCATTTTCCATACTGTCCCAACCTTTTCTGATTTGGGGTTGTATGTAACTTGTGGTACATGGCTTCATAGTGTTGTGGTGATTTGGACATTTTATGTTTTGATGTTACACTACAGCCACTTCAAACACTGTACAACCCGCTATTTCCATGTCTACAGTTCCCTAAACCCTTAGTGGACGTTCCCATAGCTAGCCCAAATACTGAATACACAAATGCCAAGGCATGTCAAACAGCTTCAGAAATGGCTGAAAGGTCTGAAGGGTTAAACCACTCCGGACCAAGTTGAAATAAACTGCAGCTTTATTTCCTTCCCCATGACATTACACATTTTATTCTGTAACCCAACCTAGTTTGGAGCAGGTGGCTTGCTCATGTGGTAAGGGGCTTACAGGAGAAGTAAGGACGTGGGTGAAGGATTTACTTCGGATTGGCACTCGTGTATACGCTAGAGAAACCATGTATGCGTGTCTGGGTGCAGGAGGGGAATAATCGTTTCCATGCAGATCGTCAGTCTGGCTTCATAATGAGCACCACGGGCTACAACACGATTTTGGAATTGCTTCTTCTCAGGAAGTCTTCTGTTAAACACGCATGTACACAAAGTATCCCGAAAGCTTAGCTGCTGCCACTAAAAAAGCCAACATTCACTGAAAGGTCTCAAAGGTCAGAAATACTTAGCCCAAGTCCAAGTGTACGAAACTTGACCTTTTGCTGACTAGTTTTGCTAGGACTCCAAATAGTTAAGCTATTCAGGGTTGCGTTTTCAGATAACAAAACCACAAGGTCAGGTGTATTTTACTGTATTCAAACTTGAACTGAACTATTGCACTTTGGACAGGACTGCAAGCTCTAACATTTCTTCTAAACACCTTCATTTTCCTTATGAATAATGCTTTCAGGTTTTCCTGCTCTTCACCAAATGATCAAATCATGGAGGCTAGGTGTTTGGAAAAAGGGTGTCGCTTTTTGGCTCTTGTTCCACAGGAAACGGTGGGAAGGATGTAAAAGTGAGGTGTAGTGCCCTACCCCCTTACCGTCCTCTTACTATCTCGCCCCCATCCCTCTTCTTCTGAGCATATTATTTCTTGTCGTGCTTTTTTCTCTTCTTCATTTCTTATTGCCCTTTCCCCCACTCGACTTACCCATGTCCCCCTTCAACGTTCATCCCCTTCATCTGGTGGGAAGGATGTAAAAGTGGAGGCAGATCCATTTTTATCACCCTCCTCTGCGGGATATGTCCCTCCGAGTGCTTGCAAATCACCGACTCTGTTGCACTGATTAGACTCAAACCACCTCTGTTGATTACAGCCGGAGTAAAGGTTAAGCACGGCAGCTGCAGATGGGAAGGAGTGAGCATGACTGACTGAGGGATCGGTCTAACTAGCTTATATGAACTCATAAAAGCTTTTATAATACACTGCCATACTGCAGCTCTACTCCAGAGTAACCACCGAGAGCCATTAACTAAAACTCCTTCATAAGCTGTTAAAAGCAAGGTGCTTGTAAATCCTGTACAGCTATGCGTTATTTAACGTCTGCAATACATTCTGTGAAACTCCATGTTATGCAATGTAGGCATTGTCTGAACACCCTTTATATATCATACTCAGCAATACTGTATTTTACCGGTATTGACCAAATAGCCTAGATACTGCAGTGTTTTCCATACATTATTTTATTTACTATCAAATTTGACTGCCAAACATTGATTTTATTTTATTTTTTCAATTTAGATTGGTAAAATCATTTCCCTGTAATGTTGTCTCTCACACTCGTTCTGCACCAGACACTGCGCTGTTGCGTGTCATTACTACTGCTGTATTACAACAGGTATTGTATCCGGCAAGCGACCTTAATAATAGGAATAATCACCATATCAAATCACAAACGTATATGCAAAAAGATGTTATCTGACCTAATGCCTGTATTTTTAATGATGGCTGATGTGTGCCAAGGGCAGATCATTTTAAAACTGTAATTACTACTAATCATTGGTTTAACTGATGGTCTAAATTAAATGCCTTAGATGTGTTGATTAGTAGCGTGTTGGACCTACTGATGATGTCCTTTTTGGGATTTCTTTGTTAAAAGTGGTTAACTTTCTTCACTCTGTGATTGTAATGACATAGCATAATACCATAGTCTGTGTAATATTCTTAGGTCCAAGTCATACAGTGGTGCTTGAAAGTTTGTGAACCATTTAGAATTTTCTATATTTCTGCATACATATGACCTAAAAGTAAGTTAAGTAGGTTAAGGTCATGAACTCTGGACCAGAAGGACCAGGGTTCAAATCCCAATCTCTGCCAAGCTGCCACTGTTGGGTCCTTGAGCAAGACCCTTAACCCACAATTGCTTGGATTGTAACAGTTGTATTTGCTAAGATTTTATCAGATGCAAGTCTCTCAGGATAAGGGTATCTGCTAAAAAATATAGATGTACTAAATATGCAGAACAGTGCTATTTTTTAAGCAAAAGTGTATTGTAACTGTAGAAAAATGTCTGAATGAAGTGTCTGTCTGTTTGTCTGTCTGACTGACTGACTGTCTTTGTGACTGCAAGTCTATGTATGTATTGAGGACAATACAGTGGAACCTTGGAATTCGAACTTAATTGGTTCCGGAAGGCTGTTTGAACTCTGAAACAAATTTCCCCACATGAAGCAATGTAAATAGGCTTAATTCATTCCCGGCCCCCAAATGATTGTTTTTACGCCCATGTTTGTATGTAGTTAATGATCAAAAGCATGAATAAAGCAAGGGAATGTAATACAATAATAAAAATAATCAATAGATACATGACATAACTGAAATAGAAATACATGAAGTAAGAGAAAATAAAGTGAAACTTTATCGCCATTGAGGCAAAAGCAGCTTCGGCACGTCTTATCATAGTCGTTCGAATTACGAAGTTCCACTGTTTACTGATTCATCATCTGATATTATGTTGAAATATTAATAGTAAGCAAGTGATGGTACAATACTGTTACAAGCATTCTAAACTACTCAGCAACCCTGTTATAACCTGCTCTGTAAATCCATTAAATCTTCCCAAAATTAATATTCGGCACATTAAACAAAATCCTACAAATTAGTATATTGCGAATTTATGCCAACCTACTTGCTAACAAACTGGCTGACTCACCATAAATGATAAAATAAACATCCAATAATATATTCCAACTGACTGCATACCAGGCCTACTAATGTTTATGTACTGTTTTACAGTTGAATTAGAATGTTACATAAAATGTTGTGCTTAGGCACGGCTACAGGTCACTGTTGTCAAAGCAGTAGCGCAGTTGGTTGAGGACGCAAATTTGTTAATCAAAGTTAATCAAATGTGAACTTGGCACAATGTTTTGCATGCAAAATGTATTTGTCGTGGAAATCCTGATCAGTTAATTTCATCATCATTCACTTTCTTATTTGCTTTACCCTGGACAGGGTCACAGGAATGCCGGTGTCTAGCCAGTGGCACACGGCACAAAGCAGGAACAACCCTAGACAGGGTCCCAATCCATTGTCGGGCATATACACTAGGGGCACTTGAGACACCAATTAGCCTAACATGGACTGTGGGAGGAAAACGGTGTACCTGGAGTAAACCCACACGGACATGGGGAGAACATGCAGACTCCACACAGAAAGGACCCAGATCATCCTTTTAACTGAATTTGATTTTGCTTGTGAAATTTCCTAACAAGAGTTTAGTGTGACCGCAGCTTATTGCAGGCATATAGGCTTTTGTGCAGCAGTAACATTTGGTATTGAATTTCTGATGTTTTACCCTTGGACCATCTTTTTTTAATTCCTTATTACATAGAGGTTTGAAAACTTTAGATATTGCCTGAATTACAAAGGTAAGGTGAACCTAATTAAGGCCTTTCTAATCTATGCTAATTAAAGGTTATTCTTCATTAGCTCTCGTTATCACTACTGTCTGTTAAGCTTTTCAGCGAACTTAGTTTTAATTCTTTTTAATCTTCTGCTTTGCAGTTTTGAATTCTGTTCATGTTTTGTATGTTCTTAGCAGCGTTCAAGAGTGTAGACATCGAGTATAAGGTAGGGCTGGGAATTATAGGTGCAACTGTAAATCGACATCTCATTGAGATGGTAAGTTTCTGGCTGTACCACATGCTCATGCCGTTAGTGAAAATGGTGGCAGATCACAAAGGCCAATAAATATGCTTGGAATTAGGCTCCAGTGGTCCAGATATGAATTTGTTTTCTCCCTCTGTCCTCAATAACTGGAGCTTCAATCCTCCCCAACCATTCATCAGTCGTCGAGCATGAACTCTACAGTCCACCCCCATCATGATCAATCTATGGATTTTCTTAGAGCACCACAGCTTTGCTCCGATCAGGACAGCTATTCAATTAAGATTGTCATCTCCTCATCGTTATAGACTAACTGTAACAGAATTGATTAGATGACCAGTAGGTGAATTGCTTTCTTTCCTGAAATCTTTATTTCACTTTCAGTCTGGAATTTGATTAGTGCGACTGGGATTTGCTTTATTCTGCCAATAGTATAAGAATGCAGTTCCATTTTAGTTTTTGTTTTTTTTCTCGTTATACATGCAATCAGAAATATTGTTATAAATATCAGGAATGTTTTACTTTCCCCAAGAAATTACGTGGATTTATAACTTCAAAC
Source organism: Ancistrus triradiatus (assembly GCA_025084515.1). Taxonomy (NCBI): domain Eukaryota; kingdom Metazoa; phylum Chordata; class Actinopteri; order Siluriformes; family Loricariidae; genus Ancistrus; species Ancistrus triradiatus. Next base: position 16,784 of record JAJAGP010004647.1, read on the forward strand.
ATTACAGCAGATATTTAATTTAAGGTTGTTGTTTTTTCAGTTAAATGATGCACCAAATGGTGTAGTATATAAGAGTAGGTTGTTATGGTTATTTGGTTACTACTGCCATGCCGTGTAACAGTATACAAGGCCTATATAATATTGCTTATATTAAAACCTACTGCTACTCTGTTTCACCAGAGGTTGGGTTCAAACATGACTAACCCAATGGGAACTCAATAACTGTCCTCAGTTTGCTTCAGTTGTGATGTGTGCGTATATAAACACCACCCAGGGATGTGTTCAAGCTAGTGTTACAACGATGGCGAAGACTACAGAGCTGTCACAAAGCTGAGAGAGGAGATCAATTTTGTTGTAGCAAAAGGCCAATGGTTACAATGGCCAATTATTACAATATATCAAAAGACCTTGAACATTCCTAGAGACACCATTGGGAGCACTATACAGAAGTTCAGAACTTATGGCACAGCAGCAAACATGCCTGTGAAAATAGCCCAACATTTTGTCAGGAGGCCTTTGTCATTGCCTCACAACAACAACAAAAAAACACCATAAATTAATGCAAAATGCTTGTGAAGGCTGGGGCAAATGTGTCAGTGTCAATCATAAGATTATTTAACAGCCAAGGACTCCATGATGCACATGACTCTTGACCAAGAAGCACAAGAAGGGTCGACTGAAATATGCCAGAAAGAATTTACATAGGCCTGCAGATTTGTGGGACACAGTTTAATGGAACTTTAGCCATATTGATCAGTGGTTTGTCTGTTGCAAGAAAGGTGAGGCATATTACCAAGAATACTGTCCCCATGGTCAAGCATGGAAGTGGGACAGTGATATGGGATGTTATTGTCCCGCCTTGACTCAAGGATTCATAGGAATACCAATTCATTTTGAGTAGAAATTTTATGCCTTCTGTGGTGAACTTGAAACTTGCTGATAATTGGACTCTCCAGTGAGAGAGGGAGTGCGTTTACTTAATAATCCGATCATAGTCGGATTTCTGCAGTTATCTGGATATTCAAGTGGTTATGTATACAGCATACTCTGATCTAGAAATCAGATTAAGAAATTCGATAAAGAAAGCTGGATTTTTCCCCAGTAATCGGAGTACTAATAGCATGCACACCAGTTACCCAATTTCAGTTGGATTTGGCAGTCTGCACATGTGCCCAGATCGGCTCGCATCAAAAAACATGGCAGCCAGGTCCTCTTATTTTTAGAGATTTTGCTTCTTTTGGGCATAGACCATGTGGAGGATTCTAGTCGTGGGATCTGGCAACCCTAGATTTAAATCCTAAACACCTGCTAAATGGCTATCAAAAACTTTGTGGAGACTTTAAAATACAATTTATTTGCTCAAGAAAATGAAGAATTTGATTATTTCATATTCAATCCTTATGTTTACTTCACATCTTTCTGTGAGGGTATTGGCTGGTTGCAAAGTAGAAATCCCATTACTGCCCGGGTCAAGTTAACCCAGAGGTTTCCCATTATCTGATAACTCAATGCATGTATACTCCTTGATCGGATTACTGACAAAATTGATTTTCTGCAGTAATCAGATTATTAAGTGCATGTAAAAGCAGTGATCCCAATCAAACTTTCAAGACAAATAAAGCTTGGTTAAGGAATCAGTCCTACAATGTTCTGGAGTGGCCTTCTCGGTGTCCAGATTGAAATCCCATAGAAAATCTTTAGTGGGATTTAAAGAAAGCAGTTTCAGCTCAGAAGCAATCAAACCTCTGTGTGCTGGAACGCTTTGTATGAGGAGAACAGGAAATGATTCCATGGGAGATTCCTTGTCAGCACTTAACAAAATTGCTTGTTAGAGGTTAGCAAGGCAAGAAAGATGCTCCACAGTGTACTAAAGTTCTTAGTTGAAAAATAATGCATATGGACAATTGTCAAGATAACAATTTTTTTTCCATTTAAACTCAAAATTATGGCAACTTATTTTATCAATCCCAGAAGTTGAATCTGTTCATCTGGACATAGATTTTGTTGGAGAAATGTGTCGTCACTCATCTAAGTGACTTATTCAGTCTCAGCAGTTGGAAAACTTCCCCAATCTTATATACAGCACATTTGCATAACGACTGGTACCAGCACCATTGCATAACAATGGGACCGGTGATCAGTTTAATATGCAGATTGACATAGTCATTAATGACAATGGCCACGTGTGCCATTCACACAGGATTGGGGAAGGGCTGCGATGGCTCCGTTGTAAGATGGTGAGAGGTGTACTCTGAGGCCCCCTCCTCGGTTCAGGGATGGACGTTCCTTTTTTACAAAAATGGCTTCTTTTACTCCGCGTTCAAACCATCGTTCATCCCTATCAAGGATCTGCACGTCTTCATCCTGGAAAGAGTGGCCAACTGGCAGTAGGTGGGTGTAATCCTCAGAGTCCTGACCGGATGAGGTAGCTTCTCTATGTTGTGCCATCGTTTCGCCAGTGGCTGTTTGGTGTCCCCGATGTACAAGTCCTGGCAATCCCCCGGAAATTAAACAGCATACACTACATTACTAGTGTGTTGTGGGGACCCGGACCTGGGTGGACCAAGTTTTTGGCGTAGGTGTTTTGGGGTTTGAAAGCACTGAGATGGCGGGTGTTTGGCAAATATGCGTCTCATTGTTCCGATGTTCTTGCCAAACATATGAATCACCATTGGTTTATGCTTAGACTCGGTTGTTGGTTCTCCTCTCATCGATCATCGATTTATTTGATCAAAATTGCTTGGCATAACAACATTTCTTTCCTTGTTATTGAGAATGTTGTTTTTCATTCAGTTATATACAATCGCATAACAACCCATTTCTAGGGAAGCAGATTTGGATGTTTATGATTGCAAAGTGTGTGGTTCAGATAGCAATGAAAGTGGTCTCCTACAGGAAAAAACAAAATTAGATAACTAGCTCCTTTCCTAATAGTTACAGATTCAATCCAATACCGTGCAAAAAAAAGTACAGTTAAGGATGTAAAGCTGCTTTATCATTTAAATGAACGTTTCTAAAATTGCATATTATCACTAAGAATCCTTCTATCTGTCCTTGCATGATAAAAGTGCTTCTGCCCTGCTGTTTCTTCTCATAAGCTTCAGCTACACCATAAATGGACCGAATCAAATATTGAAAAATATTAAACTTTTATTTGTCCTAACTACAAATCATTGGTTAGAAAATTAGCAATAACTAATTGTCACTTATCATTGCTGCAGTGAACTCGTCATGGAAAGATTTAAATGTTTAATATAAAACTAAATTGACTGGCTGTTGAAAATCTTTCAAAATATAAATTGTTTTGTTGTTTTGACTCCTAAAAGCTTAATCCTTAGTTGGTAATCCGCCACAGTTCACAGAGTACAAGTTTTGGCCTGGTTAGAGAAATATTTGGCTTCACATTAAACACAAATTAACTGGGAAATATGTTTACTACTTGTCAACTGTTTGAGGCCGTTGTCACTGAGAGGAGCAGCACCGATTTTGCAATTTTGGGTTTGACCTTTTTTGCCCAGGATTGTAGCTGCTGAAGCTTATGTAAAGAAGCAGCAGGGCAGAAACACTTTAAATACTCCAATCTAGAGGTTCTAAAAATATCAGAATGCTAAAGCTCACATACTAACAAGGAAAAGAGTCAGATCGTATTACTGCACTCTTATATGTTCTGTTAAGTACAGTACAGTATTGGTGTGCAAAGCCTTAAGTGGCTTAGTTCTGGCAGATCTTATTGAACTCTTAAAGCATCATCAAGACTTCATATATTCAGACAAGCTTTCCATTAATCCCTAGGATCAGTTTCATCTCAACAGGTGGAGGATGTTTGTCTTATGGCTGCCCTAAACTCCGAAATGGTTTTCCAGATATGATTAGTAAAACAAACACCATAAGTGTTTATCAATACAGTTTAATTAGCTACTTGTTTAGTCTGTCCTGTTTATGGTTGTTGAGTCATTTGATCTCAAACAGTAAGCATGCCTCCATGAATGTGGTAGGAAGGTGATGCAGAATTCTATTCTATTGTTGCTAGCAGAATTGTTCAAGTTCAGTCAAACTTTGTAACGAGCAGAAATGAACTGCTGTCTTAAAATCCACCCAGAGATTTCATGTCTGATTTAAGTCGGGGCTCTGATTTGGCCTCTCAAGGACATTCTCCTTAATAAGCTTCCCTAATCAATATTGTTCTGGCTTGGACATCCAATTTGGAAGGACAGCCCAATTTAGGCAAGGAGCTGATAGTGCTATACACATTCCACTTCTTAATAATGCTCTGAACAAGATTCATAGTCCTTTCTGAAGGACCTTTCCAAGGTTGGTGAATGCTGTCAGCGATCATGGACTAGTAGTAATGGAAGTCTTAAGGAATGGCTGGTTTTATTCTAAAATCAAATTCATTTCAGTCAATATCAGATGGGTGCCAATTAGCCTTGCTTGATCTGGAATGTGGTTGTACCAGAGCAAGTTTATAATGGTTACTCTAAAGGGACTTATCACTTGTCCAATCCAATTACAGTGGTACCTCGGTTTTCGACCACCTCAGAACTCTTCAAATTTGGTTCTTGACATATTTTGACTAGAAAAAGTTGTCTCTGTTCTCCTCGTTTGCTCAGTACTCAGGGCACTTGCTTAAACTAGAGCCGTGCAACTCATTTCAGCCAAAACTCGATTCACTTGATTTCAGTACACAGATTCAGTGATTCAGATGCACAATAGCTCTCGCTCAGAGAAGATCTGGGCTGTGTTTATCATGTTCTTTCTTTATTTGTACATCTACAGTACTGTATTCTTAGTGCAAATAAGTCCTTATGGGTCCTAAAAAGGTTAGTTTATAAGAGCCAACCAAAAGCAGAACGGGAATCGAATGCTCCACAACACAGGCTGTAGTTAGTTAACCGATAAGTCAGTGTTTTGCACTTTTATTTTTTTTTTCCCATTAACTTTCACTATTACTCACTGAATTACATGATTCCTCAACACTGTATTATACAATAAGCTTTGTGTTAATGATTTTGGCCATCTGTAGGTTAATGTTAGCATTTTAAACATTAACTTACTTACCATTACTTATCATGAAGCTGAATCTCCATCTACAGGTGCCAAAATGTAATTGCAGTCGTTTCAGGTGGACTGGAAAATGCAAATAATTGATTGATAAACTCATCAATTCATGTCACTTTTAACTTATGATGGATTTGTTGGAACATATCCCCTTCGTAAATCAGGCAGCACCTGTACAATACAACTCCATTATTGCATATAATGCCGTATATAGTGTGGATAAATTCAATTTACATTATTCCTTATGGAAAAAATTTGCTCAGTGCTCATTGTTTTTTATTTTCCCGACAAGGCCTTCTGGAATGAATTAATGATGAGAACCGAGGTACCCACTGTAGTAACAAATTAGATATTTAACAGTTGATCAGAGTTTTATAAATGTCATCAACACTTTGTTGTTTAGTGTTTTAATTACACTCACTCATCTTTAATAGGTTACACCTTGCTTCCAAGGTTAGACCCCCCTCAGAACCTCATTAATTCTTTGTGGAATAGATTTAACAAAAGGGCTGGAAACGTTTGTTTTTGGTCCATATTGACATTCATAGCAGTTGCCTGCAGGATTTGTCGGCTGCCAACATCCATAATGTGAATCTTCTGTTCCACACATCTCAAAGGTTTCTGTGAACTGAGATCTGGTGATTGTGGAGGCTATCTGAGTACAGCTGAACTTCATTGTCAATGTTCAAGAAAACCAGTGTGAGGTGATTTAAGATTTTTTGTGAAATGCTCGTTATCCTGCCGAGTGTTAACCATTAGGAGGAAGTCGGTCCACTGTGATTCATAAAGGGGGTGGATATGGCAGCAGACAATACTCAGGTTGGCTGTGGCATTATGATGTTTTGTTTGTTTGTTTGTGTAATAAAACAGAATTGCTGTAGTGTTTTACAACTGTGGAACGATAGAGTTGGGAGAGCAGAGATAAGGGAAAATGTATTAAAGGAGCCCAATGAACCATGAAAGAATGCGTTAGAGTAATGGTCAGTGTGAGTGCCAATTTCTGTATAGGATAACGAGTGAAATGCTAAAAAAGAACAATGAAAAAAAGCTCCACACTGAAAACCAATAAACAGGTAACCATGTCAGAAGGGCTTGGACTGTCCCTGGATCTCCCTCTTGCACTTTAACTATAATTACTTTTAAACAATTTCACTTTACTCAGGGTGACTTTATAATGCGCTGAACCTGGGCCACCACAGAACCAAATGAAAACAAAACGTGTTTTACTTGGTTATTGAAGGTGAGTCTTTGGCTCTGTGGCTATTTGGGTATTTTCTCAGTACCAATTCAAACATTTTTTGTTGTTCAGTTTAAATTTCTGTGTTGTAAAATAAGAAAAGTTGTTTAAGATCAATTGAGAACATCTAGTAAATCGCTTTTTACTTATTTATGCATCAGCTGTAAAGGCTTGCAGGTGTTTGCTTTAATTGACTTAACTGACAGGTGATAGTTTATCTGGATGTGATTCACTGATCTTCAGAGTAAGAGAAATAGTTTTCATGCACACGTTGGATGGAGGTGTCATAAGAAGGGATCAAGAGATAGAGAGTAGATAATGTGCACCTTCATGCACATTATGCATATGTGATGCACTGATAGATGAACAAACCCGAGCAACACCCCAGTGAATCCACAAAAATCCCTTGCGCAGGGTGGCAGCTTGGCAGTGCTAGAACTTCAACCCTCAACCATCTGGACAACTGTGCAGTAGCTAGAAAACTGCGCCACCACTGTCCCATATTATGCTCATTGACAACACAAATAACGCACATAGGAGTTGTTGGAATCGAATGAAACTTTATGTATGAATGTGATGATGATTTGTCTCACACCACTTTGTTGAGTGGTGTGAGAAGAGCTGAGAACAGCTGCAACTCAGCATCCAAAAGACCAAAGAGATGGTGGTTGATTTCCAGAGGTCCAAGGCCCCTCTGCTAGCAATTACCATTGATGGTGTGACAATTGGTGCAGACATATACTGTATGCAAGTGGTTACAGTATAGGAGCAAAAGATTAAGTTTATTGGGGAAAACTACAATTGAAAGGAAGCTCTAGTATCTTGTTGGGTATTAGCAAACGCGGTATTGAAGCAATCACCATGAGGCCTACATTTTCGAACTCGACTGTTGTTGGATCCCAAACAAAACTGGGATTCATTGCTAACTATAATAGTTCCAGTCTGTAGCAGTCCAGGTTTTTCATTCACGATACCACTGCAAACTAAGGTGATGGTGGCTGGCTATCAATGGCAGGACACTTAATTGGCACCATGACAACAAATTTCCTTCTGCTAAGAGCCTGGAAATGGTCCAGGCAGAGACAGGGGTGTGTAGTGAAGGTGCCCTGTGTTGGATGGTGAACTATTGGTGCTGCTTTGTGCTTGTCAGGACACGGACAATCCTCTCTATTGGTGGTTGTCTGGGGCCGTCTGGAGCAGTGTTTTGCAGCTACTTTCACAGAACCCACTGTTCACAATCCTCCTAACAGCTAGGTCAAAACGCCTAGATGATAGGGAGGTCTTCAAAATGGACCATCCTGTTCTTCTCGGTCCAATGATGCACAACTGGGGAAAAATGTCTTGTGTGTCGTTAGAGGCATGTCTAGCAGTCAACAATCTCTCACCAAGAGCGTAAACTACCCAAAAGTAGAATCGGAGAGCTTTTATAAGGGCAATTGGGGAAACACTTTTATGCCCTCTGGTGGAGAGGACCCAGTGTCAATCAGACCACACTGTTAATCATTGAAAAATATCTTGCCTGAGACATAACTTGCCCATTAGTTTTGAGCAATTTGGAAAACACTGGCCGTTTTTTTATTATTATTATGTTTGTCAAGACTGTTATAAAATTACTACAACTTGTAAAAACACGTCATATTCATATATGTACAGAACAATTCATGTTCTGTACACTATATACACAAAACCCAAAAATTCGAATCTTGTAATTGAATGGCATACCGGTAAGTTTTCCCGTAACAGCTGTGAATGTTAGGATAATGCTTTATCTACACCAAACTCTCCAGACATAAAAATAGAGAATTTCTTCAAGGTGGGGTTACCCACCTTTAATATAGCATTCTTGTAAGAACCCTCTTGTCAGGTTAAAAATTCCAGGGTAAGTGTGTCTGAGAGACCTTTGCTCTGATATTGATAAAACAACGTTTTATTGCTACAACAATTAATGGGTCAACTCCTGCTATGCCATTAGATCTTGAGAAAAACAGTGGCGTTTATACAAGTGTACATGTTCTTATTTCTTAATATTTGGCTAGATTTCATAGTACCCTTCTACAAAGTTAGCATTTTGAGATCTGTCCGTCTGTATTTGATGATATCTACATAAAGGGCCGTGTGTGTCAACATAATAGTGCTTACACTATAAAACTGTATATTCACTATTACAGTACAGAGTTTATAAATCATAATGTCACTGCTGGTGCAACGTGACCTTACATGCTACTCGGAAGCAGTTGATGTATTTTCCTCTGGGAAATTTGCTTTTGGCAATGATCTGTGGATATCCTATGTTAATCCTATACACACAAGCTACCTTGGTTAGTTTGTGAAAACGTCTTGTGTCAGAGGCGCTGGCACACACTTATTCAACCACAGTGTCACCACAGCTTAAAATATCGACAATTTTATAATATTTTGTATCCTAACATCATATAGTCATAGTTAGAAGGCATTAATAATGGATTGGCCATTCTAAATTAACTGAGGGTGCTACTGAGACTGCCACATCCTGCATGTTATGTGCTACTGCTGACGTTTTTGGCACTATTGTTAAAGGTTAATGCTTTTTATCATAATTCAGGAAGCATATGCAGACAGCTCTTCCTGGACAAATATCCCACCCAGGTCAAATAATATACAGTATAGGCTTTGAGAGTCTGAAATAGTCTGGTAGAGCTATTGTAAGGTACAGCAGAATGACCTTATATTGAAATTAATTGTTATGCTGTAAAAGACAGAAAAACCAGAAGCATAAATCAATAAATAAACACACTGGTGGCATATTTTCTTGTAATATCATTAATAGAGAAATCTATTAGGTTTCAAATTTAATGAGATACAATTCTGTGCAAAAAGATACTGAATTTAATTTAGCATTTTGGAAACCAATTTGTATGTGATTATGACATTATGAAAAATATATTCATATGAATTGGCCACATAGCTATTTCATGTTTTATGCTGCTGCCAATAATACAACCCCAAATCAGAAGTTGGGACGGTATGGAAAATGCAAAGAAAAAATACATGCAGTGTATCTATTTATTTCATTGCAGGCAGTATGTACCAATATAGTTCATTTTTTCTGGGCAATTTCATTTCATTTGTTAAACATCCATTCCTGCATTTCAGGCCTGCAACACATTCCAAAAAAAGAGTTGGGACTGGGACAATTTAGGGCTAGTAATGAGGTAAAAAAATATATAATGTAATGTAACAGGCAGTATCCACGTAAGGCTGAGTCTTTGAGTAGAGATGGGCAGATCTCCAGTTTATCAGCAGTTGTGGGAGAAATTATTGAAATGTTGAAAACAATGTTTTTAATTTCAGTGCATATAGGGCAAGGGCACAAGCTTAAGCTCTATGATCGCCCATGATCTTTGATCCCTCAGATGGCACTACATAAAGAACCGCCATTCAGCAGTAGTTGATAGAACCACATGGGCAAGTAATTACTTTATCAAACCTTTATCAAGCGCTACAATACGGAGTTACATTCACAAATGCCACTTAAAATGTTACTGTGCAAAAAGAAGCCTTATGTTAACAATGTCCAGAAGCTGTGACAACTTCTCTGTGCTCAGAGGCATCTAGGGATGGACCATCACACAGTGTAAACATGTATTGTGGTCTTTTTTGGAAGAAACAAAGACAAAAAAGGACCACCCAGACTGTTATGAGCAACAAGTTCAAAAGCCAGATTCTGACAATGCAAAACAAGCGAAATAAGAAAATATGTAAACCCCTTCAAGTCTTTCTTTGAGGAACATTATTTTTAGACATTTCAGTAATTTCTTACACGTTTGTTGATAAACTGGAGATGCTCTGCTCATGGGATCTGACTGTAATTCACAACTAATTCACTAACTTTGTATTTTCTATTAAAAAAAAAAAAACAAGCTTCTATCTCTCTTTTTGAAGACCCAGGCAACCTCTGAGGTATGATCTGTATTTAGTTCATTATCACAATCCAATAGAGCTGCCCACAAAATGAATGTAAGCACATTCCTAATCACCTCCTATTTCCACACATTTTCCAGTTATGTTGGCAAGTCCCGAATCTGCAGTCTTTTGGTGTGTGTTCCCCAATTTTCCCCAAAATCTGTGATGTTTTGTGTGGTCAAAATGTCACAAAGTTGAGAAGGAATGTGTTATGAGAGAACCTGTTTCAGCCAGACAGTCTCAGTCTTGCAGCCGGGAAGCTGATAAGGTTAGTGTGTGGTATATCAGAGTATCTGATTTTCCTCAGGAGGATCATTCTATCACATAGTGAGTGGTTATAGTCTTGAGATGTTGCCTGTAATAAAGCTGTAGGCAGATAATTGAATCAAACAAGGCAGCTTTTCTATGAACATTTGTCTTCATAACGATGAATGAATTTTGCGCTTGTACTTGCTTTTTCGTTCGAATGTATTACAAGATAATGATAAAGTGATGTACGTGGTGGTGCTACACTGTAAATTGATCAGCCAATTGGAATTAAAACGAAGTTCACATTATAACTGTTTTTAGGTTACAAAAGATGCCACCTGGTTGCACAGAGCAATGCATTTTGAGAACTGGCGTAGGGATTTATGAAGCACCCAGAGCTCTAAGCTGGCCCCTGCTTTTAATCTTAGAGCTTTATTACCTTCTTAAAAGCTGTTGTCAGTGACAGCCGGAAAGGTTAACAAGTCATGTTCCATTCAGTTCCCAAGTCTCTGAGCTGCAAATCAGAACTAAAATTCTTTAAGTGTCCTTAGTTTAAATCTTGTTTTGCCACTTTATTTCAATCACACTTTTATTTCATAGAGACATCTGATATATCTGTCACTGAAATGTGTTGTAGTTAATGGTTAAAGGTACAGTGGGGCAAAAAAGTATTTAGTCAGTCACTGATTGTGCTTAGAAAGATAAGAGAGGTCTTCCAGTATGACAATGATCCCAAACACACCACTCGGGCAATGAAGGAGTAACTCCGTAAAAAGCATTTCAAGGTCCTGGAGTGGCCTAGCCAGTCTCCAGACCTCAACCCCATAGAAAATTTGTGGAGGGAGTTGAAAGTCCGTGTTGCCCCAAAACATCACTGCTCTAGAAGAGTTATGCATGGAGGAATGAGCTAAAATACCAGCTACAGTGTACAAAGCCAACCTGGTGAAGACTTACAGGAAACGTTTGACCTCTGTCATTGCACGCAAAGGTTATGCTACAAAGTATTGAGTTGAACCAAATTTATTGACCAAATACTTATTTTCCACCATGATTTACAATTAAATTCTTTAAAAGTCTTACAATGTGATTTCCTGGATTTTTTTATTCTCATTTTGTCTCTCATAGTTGAAGTGTACCTATGATGAAAACTTACAGACCTCTCTCATCTTTCATCTCTCATCAAGTAGGAGAACATGCACAATCAGTGACTGACCTAATACTTTTTTGCCCCACTGTATATGGAACCTAACACCATTTTATTTAAAAACTGACCACCTGATATGTGGCAAATTAGTGGAATTTGTATCCTAGTTTCTGTAACCTCTGCAAAGATCACACGTAAATATATTTATATATTCAACATATTCTGCATATACTCTGAATCACATTGAGGGAGGAAATGAACCAAAATTTGATGTCTGCAAAGCTTTGGGCTTTGTTTCGTAGGATTATCTGTGATTTTGTAAAGTCTCAGAACTGAACTGATTTGTTAGTAATTGCAGACATATGTCATGTTTACGTTTGTTTACTGCAGAGCAGAATGGTTCATTATAAGGTGAGAGAGGGACAAAACAGACTAAGGCTAAACAGAGCTAACAGGGCACTAGCTAAATAGACGACGAAGGAAAAAGACTAGACAGGATGTATGTCAGTTTAGGAACAGGTGGGACCCGGCTCAGGGACAGTAGTGATCTCAGGCACCATCTGAAGAACAGGAAGCATAATGGGTGAAGGCTCAGAAATAGCAAGGGCTCCAGGCACCAGCTGTAGAACTGGTGAGAACTGCTTAGCCTTGTGAACAGTGTCTGGAGGATAAAGGACCACAGGGACGATGTGACCAGCCTGAAAATACCTGACAATTAATAAGAGAAACAGAGGGGTATATATACTGGGAAGCCACCTCCAATTAGGAGAGAAGGGTAGGAAGTTATGCAGGATGATTCCTGCCAGTAGTGCCTAAAAATGGCACTTCATCCTGACATCAATAAAACGTGTTTGATTCTTATGACTGGGTCAGGCACAGCAGTGCTGCTGGAGTTTTTGAACACTGTTCACTCACCGTGCACTCCCTTATGCTACCATATTGCTCCACCTTGTACATGTAAAGTCAGAGAAAGTAGCTGTTCTGTTGCTACACAGTTTGTTGGTCATCCTCTAATCCTTAGTCAGTGCTCACAGGATACTGCCTACAGGATTCTGGTGACTGGGCATTTTTGTTCATTAAAACAGGTATATGGTAAGAGGAACTAGATAAAATGGACAATGAGTGTGTAAAAAGGCGATGTAGCTAATCAAGGGGCTGCAATCAGCACAAGCAATCTGGGTATGTTTTTAAAAAACTAATGGACTGAGAGAAGCAGGATGGTCGAGTCGATGAATTGCCTGCTATCTAGACTGTTCTGACCTAGCTGTTAAGTGTTAAGAGCAGTGGTTCCGTGAGGGCACATGCACATGGCGAACAGAGCAGACAACCAGTAGAGAGCATCGTTTGATCTGCCGACAAGCATGAACATCTCCCAGTTTTGTTGTCCTCCATCCAGACACAGGTGGCACCTTCACTACACACCCTTGCCTCTGCTCTGACCATTTCCAGGCACTTCGCAGAAAGAAATGTGTAACATGCGCTGCCATTGACAGCCAGCCAACTTCAACTTTGTTTGCAGTGATGTCGTGAACGAGAAACCTGGGCTGCTATGTTCTGGAATAGTAACATCTTTAGCAACAAATCCAGGTTCTATTTGGGATCCCAAGAAGGTCGGGTTTGTGTATGGAGGCCTCATGGTGAGCACTTCAATCCTGCCTTTGCTGTGGATTGACACACTGCCCAAACTGCTCGAGTGATGGATGAGGATCTACAGGTCGAGCTGCAATATCTGTGGGCAAATGTGCCACAGGATACTATATGGAACCTGTTGCCTCCAATGCCCAACTGTATCTCATTTTGTCCAGGCTAGAGGTGACCTAAAAGGTTACTAGTCTCCTTTCAATTGTACAGTTTTCCCCGAATAAACTTAATATTATAATCACTTGCATATACATTTATCATCATTACATTCTCACACACACACACACACACACACACACACATGTTCATTAAAGTGTATGATTACCAGACCAGTATATATACGTTACACATTGCATATCCATACATATGGTTAAAAGCAAGTATGATGCTGGCCAGATTGTACCAGTGACACAACAGTGGCACAGCAGCACACAACAAATTAAATGACAATAATGCAAATTATCTCAGTCAATTATATCAGTGTCATTTTGCCTAAATAATTTTAAATGGCTTATTAAAGGCAGTGACCCAGACCAAGACTCTCGAGTGTTTGTGTGTTAAAGAAAGACTGAAATGCATTTGCCTATCTTTGGTTTGTCTTCAGGTGTGTAGGTGGCTGCGTGAAAGAGTCTGTAGAAATGCATTGGATACATAGATGGCCTGTAACCTAAAACTGGGCTGTAATGAATCCATAAATGCAGGGATAAAGATGTTTGTAGAGCTTCTTTGTATCAATCACTATCCCTCCAGGGAAATCAATGTCTCTGGCTGCTTTATGAGCACTGGGATTCAGCTGTACTTACCCAGACTGTGTTTGCACTGAATAAGGAGCAGGAAAGAGATTTGAGTGAGAGAGAATGAGTGAGTCACATTATGGGGTGGAGGCCTGTTAGGAGAACGCTGTTGTATGAAGTCTTTATGAGCGTGTTAAGATGATGGGAGATAAAAGAAAAATTGCGGGCCATATTGCTATAAAAGCTCCCAATTGAGCAAATGTCAGCATCTGTAATTTAAAAAGCTTTGTAATTTTACTCCAGGGGAGGCATCTAGAGAGAAATTAAAAGCTAATTCATCTTTGGAACACATTTTTGCTGTAACAATATGGATCTGCACTGCAATGTGTCTCAGTAAAGTGTCATAGAGAGTGCCTCATATGTTCATGTGATCAACAGTTTTATAGCCGCTGTCATCATTTGTCACTTAGCATGATTGATTGGAGTCAGGATGACCAGCGCTGCCATGTTGACACAGAATCCTTGGTAATATGAAAATGAATTTATTAAAAAAAAAAGTCAAATGTTGCTGGTAACCAGGGAACACAGGACTAAGTACATGTCAGTTTACTGGTACATAAAATTAAGCTTTATGAATATTTAAATCGCCAAAATCAATCTATGTGGACAGGAACACTGCATCTGGGAAGCAGACTGGCACATGCAGCTTAGAAAGTGAGTGGTAGTGGATTTTTACAGGTGTATCTTTGGAGTGATAAGTATCAGTTTGATGACCACGCCTCCTGCAGATATGTTGATATCAGCCAATTAAATTATTAGCACATTGATGGAAAGCCATTTTAAATTGCTATGCTTGAGTTGTACTTTCCAATACAGGTACGTTTTATAATGGCCCAACTTATGATGGGAATCCGATAATAAACATAAGTACACATTCAGCAGAAAGTCGAATTTTGAATTTCGATATACAGTACAATACTTTCCCACAGTCTGATGAGGAAGTCAAAACCAGCCGCTAGTTTGCTCAGACAGGGTATTTCTAGTGCCGGTCCCAAGCCCGGATAAATGGTGAGGGTTGCGTCAGGAAGGGCATCCGGTGTAAAACATTTGCCAAATACAGTATGCGAGTTCATAATAATTTCACCATACCGGATCGGTCGCGGCCCGGGTTAACAACGACCGCCACTGGTACTGGTAGCAAATGTGCAGCATGTATTTGATGCATGTATTATAGAGCAGTGTACAGAGATGCTTTATCTTTTATTCATGCCAGCATAAATAGTCTGCAGCCTAACTAAACACCTAAGTAAAACACTATAATAGTTGGTGTAGGTAAAACAAGAAATATTGTACCAGAAAAAGGAGCACTTAAAGGCATGGCATTAAGTGCTGGATAAAAGAAATGGGTGTTGTATTGTTCAAAGCATCACCCCTGTATCAGGAGGCTGTTAGGGTTAGGGTTTCACACCAATAATGAGAATTTCTCCCTGCTTCAATTTCTGAGTTCTACACATTAGCATTGATCTTGAACTTTGACCGTATTTGTGTAGCCTCTGCTGCTTTGCCTGTGAGCAAAGCACTTAGACTACAGTTGCCTTAACTCTGCAACAAGTGTCAGTTTAGCGTTACTCTAATGCATTTTTTTGCATGATAACCAAAAAAAATTAATGGCAATGTGTAAATGAGAAAACCGGCTAGTGAAGCATAGCCAGGCTATTCTCCTTTTTAAAAAATGAAAGATTTTATTCAGCTGGTCTCTGCATGCTGCCGAGAATGTCCTCCTCTCATAATTTTTCTTATCTACTAAAGCATATTTCTCTACGTGTACGCTTAGCCCACACAGAGCTCTGCCTCCTTCCCTTTTTCTGTTCGTACATCTCCTCACTCTCTTTCTGGGTTTCTTTTACTGTTCATTTTCTCTCTGCTTGCTGTGCTTTCCTCGTATGCTAATAAGACAGTCAGAAACAAGTACTAATGGGGTCCATTGTCTTCAGTAATAATGAATGAGCGTGTCTCCAGGAGCTACATATCAAAGCTTTTTGCTGTGGAGGTTATTGTGCCAAAGCATTCAGCACCCTTAAGATTGTCAGGTAGGACGAGCGGATTAACTGGAGCTTTATCATTGGTCTCTTCCATTTTAGATGAAAAGTTCCATTTAAGTGGAAACTACTGCCCTTTTTCTTTTTCGGTTTTCTAAAGTTTGCAAGAGACAGACCATGTCATTACTCAGAATTCAGTTTAAATATAGCACTCTTAATGGGGGTAACAACAGAACTCCGTTTTAACCACTTGTTCAGAAACAAGTGCTAAGGCCATGTATTGCAAGAGACAACCAGCACAAGGCAAAATGCATATGAATTGGCGGAAGTTGCTGTATTAAAAAACAATTGAAAGATGAGATAGATTGCTTTGTTTGTTGCAGTAGAATGCTGGTTGAAGATAGCATCTTGAGCAATTCTGCTGGTAGTCCAACAGACAGTTTAATTATCTTGTATTACCAAATAAAAGCGTAAATAGGATGTAACTGTGAAAAATAACAAATTCTGCACAGTAAAATGAAACTCTGGATGAATACCAGCTACAAATACGCTGACTGAATGCTGTAGTGTGTCAACAGAACAACAATCTTTTTCTTTTATTTTCCTACAGGATAAATTAGTGCACCACATATAGTCCCATATTTGCAATGATTGTCTTATGAAAATCACACTTGCATTTGTTAAATTGTTTAAATAAATACAGATACATTGAGTGTGCAGCAGAATGCCCTCCTTAAAACTAAGCTATTGAGAGTTAATGGATTTGCTGAAGAGGCATCTTGTGCTGGGATTAAAATGTACATCCAGTGGATGACCAGCAAAGAAACCGCTGATAATGATGTCCATTGAAATTTATTCTGAATATTCTCACCAAGACTCAAAAGCACGATGACCAAAATAATGAATGCAGAACCTATTGACAGCAGGGGCAGTATTTTGATAAAATTGGAAGACAGTCAAGTCGGATAAGGATCTTCAGTGGAACTTTAATAGCATACCTTTTAGCAGTTATGATTCCCTGAACCAGGGATAGGCCCCTAGACATTTATAGCAAATGAATAGAAAAGTAGTAAATTATGGAACTGAGACAGAAAATAAAATCTAATGGGGATGACAGGATTTTCTTTCTGATCACATGTATCCATATCTTTCAGGCATTTCTTCTCTATGTAGACATAGTGTACCCAGTGGAATACAGACGAGTCTTGCTATGGTGAATTAAAGTTTCTCAAATTAATATTGTTGGTTTTGGCAAATTCCATTTATTAAAATATAACTGATTTCACCCCCTGTTTTTAAATACTGGGTTCCCTTTCTCTAATGAGTTTCTTTCTACTGAAAAGTTGTTCAGGGTCGTTGTGACCTGAGGATATCAAGCTGAAATTTAAATATAAAAAAAAAAAGCATTGTAAGTCTGAATTTAAAAAAGGTCATGTTAGTGGCTTCTCTATTCACTTCATCTCTTATTTGTGGTCAGATACAGAAATATTGCCACCTTTGGAAAAGATGAGTAACAAAAAGGTTATTAGAAAATGTCTTTGTTCATTTTTCACTGAACTTGTGAGAAGCATAATCTATAATTAAAGAACTGCTCAATTTGGAATCTCTCCAGATCCATGGTACTTCATGGCGATGCGACATATCTTAACAAGGTTCTCTTTGTAGAAGAGAAGAGTCTTTGTAGAAACATTAGCTGCAGAGTGTCACACATCCTCTCCCATACATAAGAGTGGAGTAGGTTCAATATATCTTTTTTTTTTTTTTTTGTCAGCGCTACCCAAAAGTTCTGTTTTGTAGCTTCATTTTCAGGCTGTTATAACTTTTGTTAATTTGTGTAATCTTTATTCCAATATTAGGGAATGACAAACGCAGTTTGGTCTGTATGTATTTACATTTATGTCATTTAACAAAAGTTCTTATACAGGACGACTTACAATTGATACAGTCTTACAATCCAAGAAATTGTGGATTAAGGGCCTTGCTCAAGGACCCAACAGTGGTAGCTTGGCAGAGGTGGGATTGAACCCTGGTCCTTGTGATCCATGTCTTATTGGGCGTTGTGACATAGGTGAAATCTAAATCAAATGCTCTGGTGCTTAGATCTTAGCATTGTTTTAATGCTGTACACTGTATGGTGCACCTTAATTCCAAAGTCACGAGCCACTTTGTGATGCAAGAAACAGAACTAAACCGACAAAAAATGATTATTTGATTTATCATTTTGTGGGTTGGTAGGCACTCTAGATACCCAAATGTACAGTGAGGGGGGGGGGGGGGGGGAAGTATTTGGTCACTGATTGTGCAAGTCTTCCTACTTAGAAATATGAGAGAGGTCTGTAATTTTCATCATAGGTACACTTCAACTATGAGAGACAAAATGAGAAAAAAAAACAGGAAATCATTTGTTAGGATTGTAAAGAATTTTTTGTAAATCACGGTGGAAAATAAGTATTGGTCACCCACAAACAAGCAAGATTTCTGGCGGTCACCAGACCCTGTAACTTCATTCCTCCACTAATAACCTGTATTAATGGCACTGTTTGACCGCCTGTTATCTGAATAAAAGACACCTTCCACGCTGGAAGGTGACTCTAAATTGGCAAAGCAGGTTGGTGATGAATAAAATCAACTGTGGGAACAATTGTAAGAAAATGGAAGACATACAAGACCATTGATGATATCCCTCGATCTGGGGCCCACGGCAAGTCTCAATCCCGTGGGGTTCAAATGCGGCACAGGAAAGTGCATTCTGAGAAGGACGACAGTGAGCAAAACCCAGAAACTACATGGAGGGACCTGATGAATGACTGCAGAGGCTGGGACCAAAGTAACAAAGTCAGTAACAACATGCAAGAGGGACTCCAAATCCTGCCGTGCCAGCCGTCCCCCTGCTTAAGCCAGTACATATCCAGGCCCGTCTGAAATTTGCCAGAGAGCATATGAATGATCCAGAAGAGGATTGGGAGAATATCATGTGGTCAGATGAAACCAAAATAGAACTTTTTGGTAAGAACTCAACTGGAGGAAAAAGGATGCTGAGTTGTATCCCAAGAACACCATACCTACTGTGAAGCATGGGGGTGGAAACATCATGCTTTGGGGCTGTTTTTCTGCAAAGGGGACAGGACAACTGATCCGTGTTAAGGGAAGAATGAACGGGGCCATTTATCATGGGATTTTAAGCCAAAACCTCCTTCCATCAGTGAGAGCATTGAAGATGGAACGTGGCTGGGTCTTCCAGCATGACAATGATACCAAACACACCGCTGAATCATCAAACTTCAAGAATCATCACTGCTATGTTTATATAAAATAATTTGATTCAGACCCATATTTGCATTTCCGTTTCTCCTTTCTCTATATCACACATTCAAATAACTAACCACTCTATCATATACATGTCATCATGTAGCGGCACTCATAGCAGAGCTGAGCAGTTGCGAATTCGTGACCCTGCTAAGGGCCAACAGTGGCAGCTTGCAGGGCAATATTTCAGTTCATAGCTGTTTAATTAATAATCCAGAGCCTTAAGCTGTAAGATGCCTCCAAATTACACAGTTGTATGTTAGAACTATTTGTTAATTTACACCTCAGAATCACTCATTCTTGTTCACACAGCCCAACTGCAATCTGCACCTGCTGTGGATTTTATCATACAGATCTAGTAAATATACAGACACCATTAACTTTTACAGCAAATGGTTCACAAGTTCAGTGCAAATGCGCACTATTTCTGTGTATTACAGCAGCACAGTCCAACACAGACGCATGGGACAAAACACATTAATTCAGGTTTATATTCATTGTAGCTTACAAACTCATATATAGATCAGTGGGGGTTTCTAGAGAAGAGAAAGCACAAACGTGTTTATATACAGTTATCAGCCAAAACATTAAAACTGCAAGCAGACTAAATAATAAATAATCCTGATTATCTCATTACAACAGCAAATGCAAGTTGTGGGATATTAGGCAGTAAGTGAACACCACCTCAGTACAGTCCAAAGAAGAATCCTCTGCACAGAACCAGCTTTCTCTTATCAGTCTTGATATACACTGATCAGCTACAACATTAAAACCGCATGCCTAATATTGTGCAAGTCTCTTTCATGATACCAATGCTCTGATCTATCAAAACCTCTGAAGGTGTTCTGTGGTATATGGTACAAAGGCGTTCACAGCAGATCCTTTAAGTGATTAAATTGCAAGGTGGGACCTCCATGGATCGGTTATGGGGAATTTGGAAGCCAAATTCCCCATAACCGATCACATTGAATTCTGTCATGCTCCTCAGACCAATCCTGAACCATTGTTGCTCCATGGCAATACACATTATCATGCTGAAAGAGCCATTAGGGAATACCGGTATATGGTGTGCTTGGTTTGTGACAATGTTTGGGTAGGAGGTACATATAAAAGTAAGCTCCAAATGAGTGCCAGGACCCAAAATTTCCCAGCAGAGGACTGCCCAGCGCACCACATTGTTGATGTTATTCACTTTATCTGTCTGTTTCCCTGTGTGTAAATGCACCTGCCCACACTCCATACACTGCCATTGAAGTTTGTGCAGTGGGTGTGGCTCAAAATTGTGTTAAAAGGCGTTTGTCCGGTGAGTATAATCATTCCTCCAATCCAAACAGTGCATACATGAACATGCTACAGATACCCAGAGATGAACAGGTTTTCCTAGGTGTCTATGAGCTGTGTGTTAGAGGCTTAGAAGGAGATTTTATATAGATGCTGTGCTGTTCCCTGGAAAAAATGTGTTTAATGAACGAACAGGTAGTGAGATTTTTTTATTTTTTATTTGCCAAAATATTTAATTTCACCAAGATTAATGAATAATATTAGTGCCTTAGTAAACATTTCATAGCCACATGTAAATTAAATTGAATGTTGTTCATGAATATACCTGTGTTTTTTGCTGTATAATGTTTAGTGAGTATAGTATGAGCAGATTGAGGAGATTTGGAACATAAATAACTGACAGGCATCCAGTTATGTATTTGATGGCACAGCTTGATCAATCACTAAAGGCCTTCAGGGCCAATAGACTGAGCCCACTAGTGAAATTGCTTCTATTTTGCATTTTTCTCAAATTAAGGCAGTGTTTTTGATTACAGGCCATATTGTCACTAAAACAATTTAAGTAAAAAGTAAAATCTTTGAAAGAATACATATATTTCTGAATTTATCGGTATTTGGTTTTGTTTTTAAGTAAATTCACATCAATCAGCATCAATATCCATTTTAACAAAGACACAAGGTTATATTGATACACAAGTTTATTTTGAAGCTACTCATGTATGTGGGAGGAAACTGGAGTACCCAGAGTAAACCCACACATGGGGAGGACAAATCAGTACTTATTTTAGACCTTTTGCTGTAATGACAGCATGCACTCAAGCTGGATTGGACTCCAAGTTTGTGCAAAATCTAATGATCCTTGTTATCCTGGCATTATTTTGCAATATTCCAAAGTGTGTCTTGTGATATTACAGAATGCTTGGTTTTCAGCCTTCAAGTGCCCCCATGAGTACTCAGTGGGGTTTATATGTTATGCTGACAGTGTTCCTTGATCCTCTTTGGGTTTCAAGCAGTTGCTGCAAAGATTTGAGGTGTTTTGGATCCTTATCTTTGAATTGAAATCCATTGTATTAAATTCTATCAAAATGCTAAATAGACGTGTTTAGAAGCTTAGAAGATTGTATGTAATCTTTTTTTTTTTATTATTATTAGAGTCATAACATTTTTTTGCTGTGTTGCCCTAGATCTACTTTCACTAGATTTACTTGATTCAAATACATAATTTTCACATGAATGAAATACATAACATCAGTGAATTAGCAAATATTTTTCTTCATTGTTGATCTAGAATACGTTATTCATGTGGAAATGTGCGCTTGTGAATAAAGTAAATGCGATATAATCATTTTGAATTTCAATTTTACCAGGTTGTTATGTTGTGTGATTTCAATAACTTAGACCCCTGAAATGCAAAATCATGTATCTGATTTCTAGACACTACATTTTAGACACCATCAGACACAATATTGCTTGTAGATATGGCATATGTTACACCCCTTTAAGAAAAAAAACCCCAGAGAATACAATTTCGCTCTATATAGCCATGCCTGGTTCTTGTTGATTTCCTAAAGATTTCCTTCAGCATGATACAGCTGCACACATCTCTACCCCTGTATATATAAAATGAGCAGGCAGACTGTGCAGTAACATGATGAATTCACCACAGCCTGAGACTGAATTTTTCATCCTTGCTCAGTGTGGTGATCACCACGCTGTGATGTGAAAGACTATAAGGTGATTAGAGTTTGACGACAGAAATCTTTCATGAGAATTAACATGGTAACAGGTATTCAAGTGCCATACACACTACTCTAATTTATTAAAGAGCCGCTCAATAGCCAATTCCTTTTTACAAAATAAATCAATAGGTGCTCTTATTGAAAATTATTAAGATACGACACAGGCATTTTAAACTTTGGACAAAAAACAATTCGGAAAATATCAGGTTAAATGCCAGGCCTTTGTTTTAAGATACGGTGCTGTGCAAAAGTCTTAGGCATCCCATAGTATTCAGTTTATATTCTGCTTATTCTTTAAGTTAGTCAGTCACAGTCATCAGTGACATTGATGTGGTGGTGGTGTGTTAGTGTGTGTTGCTCTGATACGAGTGGATCAGACACAGCAGTGCGGCTGGAGTTATAAACCACCTTAGTGTCACTGCTGGAATGAAAATCCACCAGCCAAAAATGTTTAGCCACCAGCATCTTTGTAAGCAGCTTCCTGTGAGCACTGAAGGATTAGAAGATGACTAACCCAAACTGTTCAACAGCAGATTAGTTACTGTCTCTGACTTTACATCGACAATGTTAATGTCTCTAATAAAGTGGGCAGTGAGTGAACAGTGCTTCAAAACTCCAGCAGCACTGCTGTGTCTGATCCAATCATTCCAGCTCAACACACACTTACACACCAACACATCAGTATCACTGCAGTGCTGAGAATGATTCGCCACCCAAATAGTATCTGATCTGTGATGGTCCTGTGGGGGTCCTGACCATTACAGAACAGAGTAAAGGGTACTAACAAAGCAAGTAAAGAAACTGATGGACTATAGTCTGTAATTGTAGAACTACAAAGTGCCGTGACCACTGCAATTTAAATAAACAATAAGCAGAATATAAACTGAAAAAAAGATAGAATGCCAAATACTTTTTACATAGTACTGTAGATATAGATATTGAAAAATATTTCAGTCTATATTAAATATACACTCACCAGCCACATTATTTGGAATACTGGCTGTCAACAACTGGTGCTTACACTTAATGGGCATTTTATCAGCTTTAACTACCACCACACCCTTCAATGAACAATGACCACCACTACTGACCATTCAGTGGGTAATTGCTGGTATGAGTGTAACTAGATTTTCATCATGGTCAGTACCTGAGTGGAGGACATTTACTGGGGCTGTGGTAGCCTAGTGGGTAAGGTACTGGACTATGGACCAGAAGGTCCAGGGTTCAAATCACACCTCTGCCAAGCTGCCACTGTTGGGTACCTGAGCAAGACCCTTAACCCACAATTGCTCGGATTGTAAGATTGTATCAATTGTAAGTCGCTCTGGTTAAGGGCGTCTACTAAATGTAAATGTACTGAACACTGGTGTGATAACTCTGATGATATAGAAGTGTTTCCTAACAGTGTGAATAATACTGTATGTAAGGTTACCACACCTGATGCACTCATACCACAAGCATACAATCCCATGGAATTACCATGTGTGTCATTGCTGAGAATATCCCAAACAATGTGATGAGACACATTGTGGTGATCTCTTTCTAATGTGGTACAGAATATAGGCAGTTTACAAATGTTGCAACCTATGGGCTGCAGTCAGTAATTGTATACCACAAGTGTCCATATATTATATGTGCTGGGTTTGATTACAATTCAGCAGGTGAGAATCATTTTATGTGCAATGTAGTACAGTCGGATGAATTTAGAGGTGTATTTGCTATTTCAGTTTTAAATCCCTATGGGTTTCCTGGGTTAACTGTATTTCACCAGTCTGAAAGGGCTGAGGGAACAGGTGCTTTCTTTCACACTGCACTTAAATCAACTGCAGAAGAACATGCTTTGTGCTTATGACCTGCCTTGAGGTGATTGCTTTTGCAGGATCCCTTCTTCCAGTCTTCTCAGCCTTACGCTTGTATAGCTCCCTTCACTTCTGTACAGATCAGGAAAAAAAACCCACTCTATTTACTTACAGTCAACATATCTGGATGTTTGGTAGCAATTCCATTCCAGTATCTGATGAATTCCAACACGGACACACCTCATTCTACTTAACGAGGTACTGATTAGGTAATCATCTGAACCAAATCTTATTTTAAAAAAAGTACAAGCTGTGATTGAAACATTAAATTCTGAATGTTCCAAAGTTAAAATGTGTGTCACTTTGGTTTAAAATGAATATAAATTAGTTTTTAATCAAGGTCTGAAAACGCTGCGTCTTTATTTTGACTGGTCGTCATTTATAGCGAATAAATGCTATTGTCATTGAAGCAAATCATTTTTTTTATTTGTAATTTATAGAGCAAACCAAAAAATTTTATATTTCACTGAAAAACATATAGCACCTACAAAGAGTTAAAACTGCTAACCTCTATAATTGGTGGTCAATTATTTTTTTTTTTTTTTTTTTTGTTGTTGTTTTTTTTTTT
Source organism: Ancistrus triradiatus (assembly GCA_025084515.1). Lineage (NCBI taxonomy): Eukaryota > Metazoa > Chordata > Actinopteri > Siluriformes > Loricariidae > Ancistrus > Ancistrus triradiatus. The sequence goes on from JAJAGP010004647.1 coordinate 41,581, forward strand.
ACCACAGCTGTATTTATAAGGGGCTGCACAGTGGTGCAGTGGTTAGCACTGTCGTCTCACAGCTCCGAGATCCTCGATTTGATCTCGACCGCCTGTATGGACTTTACATATTTTCCCCATGTTTGCATGGGTTTTCTCTGAGTACTCTGGTTTCCTCCCACATTCCAAAGAGATGTTAGCTTACAGTGGTGCTTGAAAGTTTGTGAACCCTTTAGAATTTTCTATATTTCTGCATAAATATGACCTAAAACATCATCAGATTTTCACACAAGTCCTAAAAGTAGATAAAGAGAACCCAGTTAAACAAATGAGACAAAAATATTATACTTGGTCATTTATTTATTGAGGAAAATGATCTAATATTACATATTAGTGAGTGGCAAAAGTATGTGAACCTCTAGGATTAGAAGTTAATTTGAAGGTGACATTAGTCAGGTGTTTTCAATCAGTGGGATGAAAATCAGGTGTGAGTGGGCAACGTGTTTTATTTAAAGAACAGGGATTTATCAAAGTCTGCTCTTCACAACACTTTTGTGGAAGTGTATCATGGCACGAACAAAGGAGATTTCTGAGGATGTTTATCAGGCTGGAAAAGGTTACAAAATTATCTCTAAAGAGTTTGGACTCCACCAATGCACAGTCAGATAGATTGTGTACAAATGGAGGTAATTCAAGACCATTGTTACCCTCCCCAGGAGTGGCCAATCAACAAAGATCACTCCAAGAGCAAGGCGTGTACTAGTTGGCGAGGGTAACTTCTAAGCAACTGAATGCCTCTCTCACATTGGCTAATGTCACTGTTCATGAGTCAGAAGAACACTGAACAACAATGGTGTGCATGGCAGGGTTGCAAGGAGAAAGCCACTGTTCTCCAAAAGAACATTGCTGCTGGTTTGCAGATTGATAAAGATCATGTGGACAAGCCAGAAGGTTTTTATGGACAGATGAGACCAAAATATAACTTTTTGGTTTAAAAGAAAAGTGTTATGTTTGGAGAAAGGAAACATTGCATTCCAGCATAAGAACCTTATCCCATCTGTGAAACATGGTGGTGGTAGTATCATGGTTTGGGCCTGTTTTGCTGCATCTGGGCCAGAACGGCTTGCCATCATTGATGGAACAATGAATTCTGAATTATATCAGATAATTCTAAAGGAAAGTGTCAGGACATCTGTCCATGAACTGAATCTCAAGAGAAGGTGGGTCATGCAGCAAGACACCGACCCTAAGCACACAAGCCGTTCTACCAAAGAATGGTTAAAGAAGAATAAAGTTAATGTTTTGGAATGGCCAAGTCAAGGTCCTGACCTTAATCCAATCAAAAATGTTGTGGAAGGACCTGAAGCGAGCAGTTAATGTGAGGAAACCCAACACCATCATCCAGAGTTGAAGCTGTTCTGTACGGAGGAATGGGGCTAAAATTCCTTTCTAGCCGGTGTGCAGGACTGATCAACAGCTACAGGAACGTTTAGTTGCAGTTATTGCTGCAGGGGGTCACACCAGATACTGAAAGCAAAGGTTCACATACTCACTAATATGTAATATTGGATCATTTTTCTCAATAAATAAATGACCAAGTATAATATTTTTTTCTCATTTGTTTAACTGGGTTCTCTTCTGATTCTGTTTTCGCTCATATTTATGCAGAAATATAGAAAATTCTAAAGGATTCACAAACTTTCAATCAGCACTGTACTGTGAACGATAGTAGTGGCAACAGTATGTGTGGTGTGTTTATATTTAACGGGGCAATTGGTCAGGACTGATGTTACCAAGTACACTCAAATTCTTGCAGGTCTCTGCTAGACAGTTGATGGGCAGGTGGTTCACCTCCTTGCATAACTATGACCCTAAATATTTCATTATCAAAAACAATGCAATAGCTTAAGGATAGGAAGGTGAATCTCCTTGAATGCCCAAGTCAGAGACCTGACCTAAATAATATTTGTTGATTGATTAGAAAATAGCAGCCTGTTGACACAAAATTTGACTGAACTCAAACAATATTGCTGGAAGAATGAGCAAATATTCCCCGGTGTAGGGGAGAAACGTGTGCAAACAGACCGATATCTGTAATGAAAGGAAAGTGGATAATCAATTGGGATGATGATTTCCTATAGGCATTTAGCTAGATTGAAATGTGGTGACTGTAGTGTATTTAATATTCAAATCAGCTCTGAACACCTAACAACTTTGTAAACTGGTTGCAGGGGCAAAAATGAATGTGTGCCATTTTAAAACCTACGTTAAGTCCAACTTTAGAAGGACATGGATGTTTAGACTCTTATATAACACTAAATCTGGTTATGATATTCTACAGTTTATTTTGGGCAGTGGAATCTCCTGCCAAGTCTTTACTTGTATGTATTTAAATTCTTTAAAGCATTTATAGAACCCATGCTATCATTTAGTTACACAATGGTACCTCAGTTCTTGACCACCTTGGGAACTCGTCAGATTTTGACGATAAAAATCTCTTGGTTCTCGTTGTTTGTTGTGTGCTTAAACTTGTATGAGTCGAGCCGCGTGACTCCATTCACGATTCAGTGATTCCGATTCACAATAGCTCCCTCTATGAAGATCTCCGCTATTTTCATCATGTTTTTTTTTTTACAACTACGGTACTGTAATAAGTACAAATACAATACAAATAAGTCTCCATGGGTTCTAAAATGGGTTATATTGACTTCCCCCTCGAAAGGAAACAGGAACTTAATACTCCAGACACAGGCGGCATTTCACATTAGCAGCTATGCTAGGGCCTAAAGTTCACCAATAGAGTAAGTGTTTTGCTTTTACTTTTCATTTTCAATCCATTACTCTTCAATTTACATGAGAATTTTCAACATTTTCTTATAAAATTAGCTTTGTGTTGATGATTTGGCCAACTGTAGGTTTAATGTAAGTGTGAATGGCTCTGTATTGTACAGTACAGACTATATTAAGCTCAACGGTTCATGTTACATTTAACTTCTAATGGACCTGTACAATACAATTCCATTAATGTATATAATGCCTTATATTATGGGGGTCTGGGATGGATTAATTCAATTTACATTATTCCTTATGGAAAAAATTTCGGTTACCAAAGAGCCACTTGGAACTAATCAACAATGAGAACCGAGGTACAACTGTATGTACTTATGTTTTGAAGACCTTAATGTTCAAACATGATCTTCTTCACTGAACTGGCACATCCTGCATTTACACTAAAGCAGATTTTGCAGCCCATTCTTGATACTGAATGCCTTATAATAGTTTATTTATATTTTTGTAAGTAAACAGATCCCAGCTGACTTGTTAACAGTGCATTAAAGTGTGCATAAAAATATTCACATTTGTTCCCTGCAGAGATGTTGTTGTTTGTATTTAGAAAATTAATAAAATACTTACCCTTACAAAGAAGACTGTCCCTTAAGACAGTAATTTAGAAAGATTTTAGAATGACTTTTGTTATTAGTAGTAATGTGCTCCAAAAAATTAAACTAAGTTATCAATAGTAATTAAAAAATGTCGTATTTCTGATGCAGCTGTATTCAGAAAAAAAGAAGCATAGCTAAGACAGGCCTTATATTTACATGTAACTTGTAATGTGTTTAAAGTCCTATATAACATTAAAAGCCAGTTACTACTCACTTTAAGACCTGTTAAAGCATCTGGCCCCTGCAACCCTTTAGTTCTTTAGAGAAAAATTACGGGTTTGTATGTAAAACATCCTGGCCATTAATGTGTCCCATCTTGTTCAGTTAATATTTTTGCCCTGCCATGAAGTATAATGAGGTCAACAAGGTGGCAGTGAAGCATGACTACAAGCAGTAGGTCAAAGATTTACTCTGTGCCATGAATTTAATTTAGACTGCAAAAGTGCAGCAATGTGCGTTTTTCCTCTATTTCTACTATTATTCATCAACTGCAAAACTGCTGATGCTCGAGCATGAAGTCCATCACAAGCAGTCAGCTGTTAGTGTGATGACATTAAAGTTAATCTGATATAAAACTTTAGTCATTCTATTCGTTCACTATTAATGCAGTTCTTATATCATTTCAGATGTCGCATATCATATGTTTGTGTGCGTGTTGTGTGTCTGTGTATTAGTGTAAGTACAGATTTATTTTGCATATCTGT
>JAJAGP010004648.1:0-45680 GCA_025084515.1 Ancistrus triradiatus
AAATATGCTAATTTTGTGAGAATTTTGGGTTTTCATGAGCTGTATGCCAAAATCATCAGTATTAAAACAATAAAAGACTTGAAATATTTCAGTTGGTGTGCAATGAATCTAAAATATATGAAAGTTTAATTTTTATCATTACATTACGGAAAAGAATTAACTTTATCACAATATGCTAATTTTTTGAGAAGGACCAGTAGACCGCTCCAAACACTCGTTAAACTCATCAATTCATGATACATTTAACTTATTATAGATTTGTCAGAACACATGTTCATCGTACATCAGGGACCTCCTGTAGAATACAACTCCACTAACGTATATAATGCCTTACACAGTGTGGATTTTGTGGGAGTCTGGAATGTATTCATTCAATTTACATTATTCCTTATGGGAAACATTTCCTCAGTACTGGTCGTTTTCGGTTCTCGATAAGCCTTCTGTAACGAATTAACGAAGAGAACCAAGGTACCACTGTATTTACAACCCAAAACATAACCAGCACAAGGACATGAACAGTGTGAAACCTCACCCACCATGTAATCAGGAAGATAATGGTGGAGAAACAGTAATATAGCTGCACACTGATTCTCCAGGATAAAACCCAAGTGAAACAAACAAAAAAAGCGTCAGGCCATGATACAGACTTACAATCCAAGCAATTGTGGGTTAAGGGTCTTGCTCAAGGACCCAACAGTGGCAGCTTGGCAGAGGTGGGATTTGAACCCTGGACCTTCTGGTCCAGAGTCCAGTACCTTAACCACTAGGCTACCACAGTGCCACCTAGCAGCAAAGCATTTACTGTGCGCCAGTTAATTGAAAATCATTGTCCTTAATGAAGCAACCCTACCTTATTACTGTTTATTCAGTGTCCCTAGAGCTGACAAGAAAGGTGTGGGTGTAGCCTGCCTATACTGTCATATGCTGCAAACAGGTACATCTTGGGGAATTCTCCACATTTGAAGATCTTGCCATTAATCTTAAGGGTACACAGTCTGTTCTTATGTTGATTATCATCATTCCTCAAGACTCCACACCTGTTTTCCTGAGGAATTTGGTGAGCTATCATCAAAGATTTTAACAGATTTTGACCATGTGCTCCTCACTGGAGATTTATATCCACTTGATACTCCCACAGCTCCTCTTACAAATAATTTTATGATGTTACTAAATGCTTTTGACCTGACCTGTATATAGCCCTACTCGTAAACACGGACATACTTTAGATATGGTCATATCTCAAGGGCTAGACATTAGGGTGTCCACTGTCCTTGGTGTTACAACATCTGATCACTACTGCATCTTTTTCACAATGACTATGCTTACCAACATTAAGGTAAGCAGGAAATGAATTAGCAAGCGCTAATTTACTGATGATTTTAAAACTACTGTCTCAGATCTGTTTGCCTTGACCTTCCCTGTTACTGAGGCTGGCTGTGATAGCCTAGTTGGAAATTTCACCACCAGAATTAGTGACTGCATTAACGTTCTAGCGCCACTAAAAACTAAATGTGTCAAGCATTAACAAAGCCCCATGGAAAAATCCAACCACCATAATTAAGTTAAAGAGAGAATGCAGACATGCTAAAAGAAAACGAAGAGACTAAACTCACTATTCATTATGATATATACAAAAACTACCTTAAACAGCTCAAGAGCCAACTTAGGACTGCAAGGTCAGAGCATTTCTCTAGCCTTATCAACAGTAAGATAATCCTAAATTCCTTTTGATTACAATAGACAGACTGGTTAACCGTTCCCCTCAAGCCACATTAGAGACCTTGAATGAAAAATGTGAAGAATTTGCTGATTTGTTTGGAACAGACTACGTTCCATTAGAGAAGGCATTGTTAGTAGCAGCCGGTCAGCCTTTGCACCAGTTAGTCGTGAAACACTCACTAAAGTGATCTCATGTCTGACGTGTCAACACCAGCTGCCCTCTCGACCCTCTAACAACTAAATATTTCAAAGAATGATCTGATCTGTTCTCTGATGACGTTTGGAACATTGTTAATCAGTCACGACAACAAGGAATTTACCCCCAGAGTCTTAAAACTACTGTTATTAGGCCTCTTCTTAACAAGAGCAATCTTGACCTGTCCATTATTGGAAATTGCAGACCAATTTCTAATACTCACTTTCTGGGTAAGACCATTGAAAAGGTGGTGTCTATTCAGCTAGGTGACCATCTCCATTAAAATCACATACATGAAGCTTTTCAATCTGGCTTTCATGCCCATCACAGCCCAGAAACAGCACTAATTAAAGTTTTAAATTACCTTAAAATTAATCAAGATGCTGGTAATACATCTGTATTAGTTCTATTAGACCTTAGTGCAGCCTTCGACACTGTCGACCAGGAGATTTTGCTTAATCATCTACAAGATTGTGTTGCTCTCACTGGCTCAGCACTAAACTGGTTCCAGTCCTATTTGAGTAGCCATGAATACCATGTTACAGGAAACTCCTCATCCAAGCGTCACCCTCTCATGTGGAGTGCCACAAGGCTCCAATCTAGGACCAACGCTGTTTAATCTTTACATGCTACCACTGGCCAGAATAATTAACAAACATAATATTTCCTTTCATCAGTATGCGGATGACACACAATTGTGTATGTCCTTAGCTTTAGACCCTCGCCGATCTATCAACACTCTGCTTAGGTGTCTAGGTTATATTAACTCCTGGATGTGTCATCATTTTCTGCAGCTAAATAAGGATAAAACTGAAATAATTGTTACTGGGAGCGGTGAAGTGAAGGTTAAAATCCTGTTCTTTAAACTCACAAAGCACGGTCAAAAACCTGGGTGTCACTTTCGACAGTGATTTTAGTTCCAAGATCCCATATTAACAACATCTGTAAAACTGCATTCTTCCACCTCAGAAATATATCCAGGGTGAGTAACATGTTCTCAACGCTGACAGTGAGAAACTTCTACACGCTTTTATATCGTCACGCCTGGATTATTGTAATGCTCTTCTTTCTGATCTATCAAAGAGCTCCATTTCTAACCTACAGAAGGTGCAAAACGCTGCAGCAGGAACCCTGACTGGTAAAAAAAAAAAATAAAAAAAAAATAAAATAAAAAGAGGGACCACATCACATCGGTCCTCAAACAGCTACACTGGTTACCAGTATCATTTAGAAACTATTTTAAGTTTCTTTCACTGGTTTTGAAATGCCTCCGTGGTCTGGTTCCCCAGTACCTCAGTGACATGATTGCTAAGTACGTTCCACCGAGGGCCCTCAGATCAGCTACCAGGAACATGCTGGTCGTACCGACCACTCGGCAAAAGAGTGGAAAGGAGGCCTTTTTGTATTACAGCCCCAACCTTAGGAGCTCTCTTCCTGATGACCTGAGTGCTCTGGACGATCTTAACATATTTAAGAGGAGGGTTAAGACACATGTTCGGGTGGCTTGTTGCTAATGTTTTATCTGTTTATATTTTAACTGCATTTTTAAACAATTCTATTTTATTTCATTCCATTTCTTTATTTTTCTTTTATGAATTCTTTTGTTTTTAACATTGTTTGTTTTTACTTCTGGATTAATAATGGATTGGATTAATAATAATAATAATAATAATTATTATTATTATTATTATTATTATTATTATTACTACTACTACTACTACAACACCACAAGCAAATATTTTAGAAGAGAGCAGGATGCAGAGAAACACAAGTAGGTTAATAACCATAATAATAAGGATAAAAACCTTATTGGACCAGGGATGTACATGTGAACAGACATTATTTCCTTATTATAAGAAACTGAGGTCCACATACAGTGGTGCTTGAAAGTTTGTGAACCCTTTAGAATTTTCTATATTTCTGCATAAATATGACCTAAAACATCATCAGATTTTCACACAAGTCCTAAAAGTAGATAAAGAGAACCCTGTTAAACAAATGAGACAAATATATTATACTTGGTCATTTATTTATTGAGGAAAATGATCCAATATTACATATTAGTGAGTGGCAAAAGTATGTGACCCTTTGCTTTCAGTATCTGGTGTGACCCCCCTGTGCAGCAATAACTGCAGCTAAACGTTTCCTGTAGCTGTTGATCAGTCCTGCACACCGGCTTGGAGGAATTTTAGCCCATTCCTTTGTACAGAACAGCTTCAGCTCTGGGATGTTGGTGGGTTTCCTCACATTAGCTGCTCACTTCAGGTCCTTCCACAGCATTTCTTTTGGATTAAGGTGAGGGCTTTGAACTTGGCCATTCCAAAACATGAACTTATTCTTCTGTAACCATTCTTTGGTAGAAAAGCTTGTGTGCTTAGGGTCGTTGTCTTGCTGCATGACCCACCTTCTCTTGAGATTCAGTTCATGGACAGATGTCCTGACATTTTCCTTTAGAATTCTCTGATATAATTCAGAACTCATTGTTCCATCAATGATGGCAAGCCGTCCTGCCCAGATGCAGCAAAACAGGCCCAAACCATGATACTACCACCACCATGTTTCACAGATGGGATAAGGTTCTTATGCTGGAATGCAGTGTTTTCTTTTCTAAAAAACATAACGCTTTTCTTTAAAACCAAAAAGTTCTATTTTTGTTCTCATCCATCCACAAAACATTCTTCCAATAGCCTTCTGGCTCGTCCACGTGATCTTTAGCAAACTGCAAGACGAGCAGCAATGTTCTTTTGGAGAGCAGTAGCTTTCTTCTTGCAACCCTGCCATGCACACCATTGTTGTTCAGTGTTCTTCTGATGGTGGACTCATGAACATTAACATTAGCCAATGTGAGAGAGGCCTTCAGTTGCTTAGAAGTTACCCTGGGCTCCTCGCCAACTATTACACACCTTGTTCTTGGAGTGATCTTTGTTGGTCGGCCACACCTGGGGAGGGTAACAGTGGTCTTTGAATTTCCTCCATTTGTACACAATCTGTCTGACTGTGGATTGGTGGAGTCCAAACTCTTTAGAGATGGTTTTGTAACCTTTTCCAGCCTGATGAGCATCAACAACTCTTTTTCTGAGCTCCTCAGAAATCTCCTTTGTCCGTATCATGATACACTTCCACAAACATGTGTTGTGAAGAGCAGACTTTGATAGATCCCTGTTCTTTAAATAAAACAGGGTGCCCACTCACACCTGATTGTCATCCCATTGATTGACACACCTGACTCTAATTTCACCTTCAAATTAACTGCTAATCCTAGAGGGTCACATACTTTTGCCACTCACTGATCTGTAATATTGGATCATTTTCCTCAATAACTAAATGACCAAGTATAATATTTTTGTCTCATTTGTTTCACTGGGTTCTCTTTATCTACTTTTAGGTTTTATGCAAAAATCTGATGATGATTTAAGTTATGCAGAAATATCGAAAATTCTAAACTATTCACAAACTTTCAAGCACCACTGTATATCCTAAATGACTTCCATCTTTGTACCACAGCAAATGAGGTACCACTCTTTTGCATTCTATGACAATATTCTTCTGAACCATTTTACACAACATATCTTTGCGCATAGTGTCCTTTATAGGTTGTGCGCCTCAGAATCTGAACACAACTGACAAACTGACACATTCATCCAGGTGCAATAGCTACTGACATGGAACTATAAGGGGCTGCTATTTGTGAGACCATTTTTCTTCCTCTATGAACTTTTATTGTTACTGAATGACAAGAGAGAAAATACAAAGTGCTCTACAAAGGTCTCAAAATTGCCTTGGACACTGGCAGTCATGAGGGCTACTCTTAAGGACTTTGTACAGCAATGTGTATTAAAACACAACCACAAAATGTAGAGGTGAACATTACAAATTACTTCCACAACACTGAAATCCCGGTCATTTTTCCAACAGCTGGGTGATACTGACCTGATGCAGTCGGAAAATAACAGGGATTTTCTTCTCTGAACAGACAGCGATTAGATTATCAGGAAGTAGCTGACTGGCTGACAGAAACTGGTCTTCACGGCCCTGATCGATCAGAATGTCTAACTTTGGGCCAGAGTATGAGGCAGCCAGCACCGTAGCATCATATTTCTAAAAGATGGAGAAAAAAAAAAAGATTGAATCTTTATGAAATTGAGCATCAGAAAAGCTGGTCAAGCATAGCTTGAATGCCACAACTCCGCTTATTGCTGACCCCATGTATTTTTTGACGGCCACAAATCTTCTAACTGGATGTAGTAAAGGGCTGTGTGTTCAAGTAGAAGAAAACACTTGTATAATTACTTGACAATGATTAGCTCTTCCCCTCATGATCAATACACTTGGGTTTTAAAGGATTAAAAGTGGTCAGGTTTACACTGAACCTTAAACAATACAGAAATCTACATTCACACACCATGTATCATTCTTAGCTCTTTACCTCCCAGATGGATTTTTCTGTTCCAAGGTAGCCAGAAAAAGCCTTTTGTCCCCAAGCGCACTGTATTGGGTTACAGATGGGGGCAAAAGCTGAAACCGCCTGTAATGAAGAAATGAAAATTCATTACAAGCTGTAATATAAGAGAGTTGTAAATTATGCACGTCAAGTTCTGAAAAAGACCCGTCCTTCACAACGAGTCCAAAACTGACGGACTGCAACGCTGCGTACCATTTTTAATTTAAGCCTGTTCTAATTTCTGCGTTTGTCGGATGCGTTAAAATCAGGCTGACCAATCAGAGCTCGGTTGTCAGGCAGAACAGCTCATCCTGCCCGTAGCAGAGCACAAGAGCTTAGGACAAGCAACACGCTGACTATAAAAACATGGATATTAAAGAAAAGCTCTAGTGGGATATAGCTGAAAGGCTGGAGGATGATGGTGATAAACCTCACAGTGACTCTACGGAACCATTTTATTATTTATTTAAGTGCATTCTAATCTGTTCAAGCTTCCTGCACGAATCTTCCCTCGTGTCTTTGTATTTTATTTTATTTTTAAGTTGACAATGTGAAAAAGACATGGCGAGACACATTAATAGAAGATGCTACTCTAGTCTGCAATATTCAGTGCACAACAGTGTCCTAACGATTTAAGGGCATAACTGAAGAGTTACATTTTAGGTTATTTGAAATCAAAGTACTTAAGTTACAAATTGCACTTTTATTTAGAGTTATAAAACGTGCACCCTGAACCTTTCCTTATATGTCTTTTTACCACATTCACTTAAATAATTTTTGATGTTGTTACGTTACAGCAAGCAATTTCATTATGTTTGTACAACTATATTTGATTTCTTAATGAAAAACACTGTTTATCAGAGCTTTTTCGAAATGCATCCACAAATATATGACTACAAAATGTTAAATCCTTACCTTGTATTTTCCAGGATTTTTTAGTGCACATATGAGAGCACCATGACCACCCATGGAATGACCCGAGATGGACATCTTCTCTGGGTCAGCTGGGAAATTTGAATTTATTAACCGTGGTAGCTGGAAATGAGATACAGAGAGATGGCTTTTGCCTTACAATATTACAAACTCAACTTCAAAAAATGTCAAACTAGAATAACAAGGATTTAAAACTTCATGGACCCAGCTATTGCTTTAATTAGAGTTATCAGTACGATTGGCTCTACCAGCTTTGCACACCAAGAATATTTGTGGAATATATGCTCTCTTCAAGTCCATCCACAGATCTATTACATTTAGGTCCGTGCTCCGAGATGGACATTGAGATTTGTATCCATAAGCATTTGTTAATATTAATTATTTTTTGTTGTGCTGGAAGGTGAGCCACTTGCTCATCTTCAGGTGGCTAGCAAAGGCCCTCAAAAACTTGGGTGTGTTTGGATTCAGTTCAGTCCTACCATCTGCCCAGTTCCCAGTTAAGAAAAACACCCTCACGTCAATTTCACCACCTTCACACTAGGTATGTTGTATAATGGGCAATATGTTGTGCTTTATTTTCAGCAAACACATTGCTTGGATCTCAATTCAAAGAGCTCAGTCTTGGCCTCAGTTGACCATTAAACCGTTTGCCACATGGAATCAGAAGCACTATTGGGGCACTTTTTCAAAAGAGGCTTCTTTCTTGCCACCCTGCCATACAGACTAGCTTTGTGTAAAGTTTCTGAGATTGAAGTCACATACACAGACTCTTTCTGCCATAAAGACTTGGAGGACCATGTGGAGCCATTTACCTCTTGGTAGCTTTTCTATCAATACCCTCCTGGCTCACTTCAGTTTGGAGCGAGGTTTTTGGTGAAATCTCAAATATCTTTTTGTATCCTTCTCTTAATTTGTACGTTTCCACAACAAAGCAGGAATGTTTTGAAAGCACCTTTCCGACCATGTTTAATTATTCATATCTCATGCATTACTAGTAGTGGAGTCCTGATACCAGGAACAGCTGGTATCATTCTGAATATAGCAAAACTTCTGCAGCTGATGTCAGGTGAGGATCAATTAGATCGGTGAGTCATCTGAAAGGTGTTAGATTGTACCTGTTTATACCACATAAGGTTGGTCACGTATACGAACCAGGTATTTTGCTAATAAAATTTGAATATCTGAAAGATTGTTTAATGTTACTTATATGATGGCTATAATGTGTAAATACAGCATATTGAATATTTTATGTTGTTTAATTTTCAGGGTGTAACTATACAAAAAGATTTTTCCAGGCTATGATTTTCTATCAGCACTGTAGCTTAAGACCACAATTATACTTCACTTATACTAGGCACAATCCCACTAAATGGCATTTCTTTGAAATATAACTGGAATAGGTCTGTACACACACCTCCTCAGTCACATAGGAGTACATGCGATAGTTGGTCTTCCATGGTTCTTGCACAGCATCAACGTAGAAACCGGCACCCGTTCCAAAATCCCAGCTTTCATCTTCTCCTTCTATATTGCAGCCACCTAATAAGAAAGAAATATAGTAAACTGGGACAAACTCTAGTTATATAATGATATTTAAATAGGAATTCAAACATTTTCAATGACCAACTTGAAGAACTAGCTAAAAACTACAAAATTATTGCATGGATATTTCTTGGTGGTGACTGGAACAATTGTGATTAGCCATTCGCTCTGACGAGGACAAAGCTCATCTGAAATCTTTAACAAACTCAATAAAATTAGCCATTCAAACGTTAAAAATCATACAATCAAACCCTACGATGTCACACAATCCTTGGTGTGTGTGGGTTTGTGTGTGTGTGCGTCTCTCTCACTCACGTGGACTTGTATCCGGGGCAACAATGATGATACCCTTCTCAGATGCAGCCCCCTGGCTTCCTGCTTTAGTGATGAAATTCTGTTCGGTACAGGTCAGCCCTGTCACACACACATTGCTTGTGGTTCACTTTGTAAATACTAGAAAATTGGTTAAGTGTTTTGTATGTTCTGATTCCCAAACACTCACTGGGGCTGGCAGCATCTAAATCATAATTACTATAATATTTGAGTTTCAATAAATAAACACCTGAAGCCCCAAACCCTCTATGTAACCGTTATAAAAGAAAAGCATCCTGATTTATTATTCCCTTATTCTTGTTAGGGTCACGGGGAGGGTCTGAAGCCTAATCCAGAAGGTACTGGGCTCGGGTTAGATAGGGAAGGAGAGGTAAAGACAAACAGCAGAAGGTGCAGCTGTGTTTGTACTTTACTCTGTGCAAGGCTGAATGAACACGGTCATCAACAAAGTCTCACAACAAATACACACCAAATGAGTTTAGTCTGGTAAAGTGTAGCTAAAAGTGATTTTTTTTTTCCTGCCACATACAGGGCTTTACTTCACTAATCATGCTTGACATTTCACAAGGACATGGTTTAGGTTGTAGAGGATTGAACTTTAACTACTGCATGACATGCAGAACATGAGTTCTCTTACTAGATAAACACTGGTTTTACCAGAGGACAATTATTTTACTCATTGACTGTAGGCTTTAGCTATGTGGAAGCAAGTTAAAGCGACTATCAACTTGGCTTACTTAAGCTCTATACGTAAGCTCAAGTGCTGTGACTTTTAGGGCAGCACAGTCGCTAATGCTCGGTTAGCGGCGTCACCTCAGAGATCCATTCCTGGCCCGGACGTTCTCCACGTGTCTGCATGGGTTTCCGTTCCTCCTACATGTGCTCCCACATGAACAAACAACTCAAGTCAAGTCAGATCTATTTCTATAGCGCTTTTTTTACAAATGAGCATTGGTCTCAAAGCAACTTTACAAGTTTAGATTATCTCCTAATAACTACATCCAATTCCCAAATTGAGCAAGCCTAGGGCGACAGTGGCAAGGAAAAAACTCCCTGAGTGTTATAGGAAGAAACTTGGGGGAGGACCAAGACTCAAAAAGGGACCCCACCTCCTTGGGGCGGCGTAGACGATAAATCTAAGAACTAAAACTAAAAGTCATGGAGTCATAGTTCGAAATAAAATGTGAATTATGCACATCGGCATTAAGTGGCCCGGGTATGATTGGGGCTGGAGCTGATGACGGAAGCAGCATGAGTGAAGCTGCAGTCGGATGAACATCATGTGTTGGGGCTGGAACTGGGTAAAAGCTCGAAGAGAAAACAGAAAATGTAATTAGTTTATTGATTAAGAGCACAGTGACTATTAACAATCACTGATGCCAAGTGTAGCATGAGACCCCGGCAGCATTAGCTATAGCAGCATAGCTAGAAAGAGGAGAACTGGTAGGAAACACAGCCAAGAGGGATCACGAGACATTGGCAACCCCACGAGATGCAGAAAACAGCAACCGAACGTCTCTGGGAATCACCATAAGACTCTTTGACTATGAACCCCCAGCTCTGCCCTTAGTCTAAGGCAAGGTATGCACGAGTCAGATCAAGAGGACTGAAGCCCAGTTCAGCCCAGACCGCCCACGGCGACACTCCCGGCTAACAGACAAGACTGGCAGGCCAGACATGACTCCAGACTCTGGCCCCAGCAACCCAAGCCCATGCAACCTGTCTAAATCTAGTTCAAAAGCCTGTGTGAATAGGTATGTCTTTAGCCTGGACTTAAAATTTTGGAGAGTGTCTGAGTCTCTAACGAAAGTGGGAAGTTTATTATTCCATAGTTGAAGGGGCCATGTATGAGAAAGCCCTTTCCCTCTGCTGTGACTTTGTTAATTCCTAGGAACTAAAAGAAGTCCTGCACCCTGCGAACGAAGTAGACGAGTTGGATTGTAAAACTCTAAACTCAGATAATGTGGGGCCAGGCCATGTAGAGCTTTATAAGTTATAAGAAGTATTTTGTAATCAACGCGGAATTTGACTGGGTAACCAGTGTATTCTGAACTAACTGAAGTTTTTAATTTATAGATTTACTAGAGCACCAGTAGTAAGTAAGAGCCGTTACAGTAATCCAACCTTGAGGTTATAAACGCATGAACAAGTTTCCTCCTGCATCATTAAAAGAGAGGATATTTCTAAGTTTAGCGATATTACGTAATTGAAAGAAAGCAATTCGAGTGATGCTGTTAATGTGTGCATCAAAGGAGAGATCTGAATCAAAATGTGACCCCTAATTTTTTAGACGGACTGGGCAATATTTGACAGCATCTAGATTTAGGATAGATGTAGCCAACCTGTCTCTCACAGCCTTGGGTCCCACTAAATAGAACCCTCAGTTTTATCTGAGTTAAGTAGAGAGAAATTAAATAACATCCAATCTTTTATTTCCTTTACACAGTCCGCATTTTGTTGATTGTAAGGCTGTCATTAGTTTTTGGCTGATATGGACAGCTGTGTATCATCTGCATAGCAGTGGAAACTAATGCCATGTTTTAACGATTAACTGAGCCTAGTGGCAGCACATGTACAGAGAGAATAAAAGCGGGCCAAGCACTGACCCGAGGCACGCCATACTTCACTTTTGAGAGCTTAGACCTTAGATTATTTATATGAAACAAACTGGTACCGGTCGGTTAAGTAGGATTTAAAACCAAGAAAGTGCTGATCCCTTAATACCTACAGTATTTTTCTAGTCTGTTTAGTAAAACATCATGATCTATAGTGTCAAATGCTGCACTTAAATCTAACAAGAACAAGAAAAGAAACACATCCCTTATCTGAGACATTAACAAGTTCATTTAGTACCCTAATTAATGCTGTTTCAGTACTATGATGGGCCCTGAAGCCAGACTGAAATGTTTCATAAAATTTCATTCCTTTGGAGGTAACTGCAGAGCTGCTGATAGACGGCTTTTTTCTAAGATTTTGGACAGAAACGGTAGATTTGAAATTGGTCTATAATTAGATATCACACAAGGGCCAAGACTGGCTTTTTTTAATCAGTGGTTTGATAACAACAGACTTAAAGATTTGGGCACATAACCTAAGATAAGGATGAATTTAAAATAACTACACTGGGCTCTATAACACTAGGGTAATACTTGTTTGAGTAGACGTGTAGGAATTGGATCTAATAAACATGTTGATGACTTAGACGGAGCTGATCAGTGCGGATAGTTCAGTATTAGTAATTGGGTAAAAGATTCTAGTCTTGATTTACAGCTCATTAAACAGATGTCTTTCACTAGTGCTGCATCTGGAAGGTGGCTGAATAGTTTGGTGATGTGATGAGCATTGGAGTTTTATGCCTAATGTTTTCTATCTTATCATTAAAGAAAGTCATGAAATCATTACTGTTAAAATTACACAGAACGGGAGAGTCACTTTCTGTGGGGTTTTTTTGTTAATTTTTGGAGACTGTATTAAAGAGAAATCGTGGATTAATCTTATTTTTCTCAATGATTGAGGAGAAGTATGGCAGTTTTAGCTTTAGTGAGGGCATGCTTGTACTCTGCCATGCTGTCCATCCAAGCAATCTTAAACACCTCCAATTTACTATGTCCCCCACTTGCGCTCTAAATGCCGTGTTCTTTGCTTTAAAGGTAACGGGTGTGGTCATTATACCATGGTGCTAGCCTTTTTTCCCCCCCTAATGAGTTTGACCCTAGCAGGAGCAGTCGTGTCCAGGGTTGAGCGAAGCACACATTCCAATTGGTCATTTACACACTCAAGATGATTGATCTCCGTACGTGTATTAAATTTCCAAGTCTGGTAGGTTTTAAATAAAACGCAGCTGGAGTAGCAGATGTGATAGTGCGCTTGGTGTGATAACGAGGGAGAAAGGATTTTATTTATTAGAGATAGCTCAAATACTAAAAGATAGTGATCTGAAATCGAATCACCTTTGCGGGAAAACATCAAGTTTATCTATATTGATACCAAATGTTAATATTAGATCTAAGTTATGATTACAGCGGTGGGTTGGTCCTGTCACATTGAGTGATACCCCCATGGATTCTAAGATGGACTCGAAAGCAATTTTAAGTGGATCCTGCTCATTGTCAAGTGAATATTGAAATCACCTACAATTAAAGCCTTCTGTTGACAGTAGTTAGCAGGAAAGAAAGTTAGCAAATTCCTGACAAAATTCTGAATAGGAACCAGGAGAGGATGGTAAATAGTGATAAGCTGAAAATAGTGTGGTTTTGACTTCCATAACGATGGATCAGTCCATTAAGAATCAGTATTTCAAAAGAATTAGCCATGTAATGGGATTTAGTTGTAACACTTAGCTCTTTGTCAAAAATTGTAGCTATGCCTCCCCCCCGACCCATTAGGACGAGGGCGACTAGCATGACTGTAATCCATGAGGTGAGGCTTCATTTTAAGGTTAAATATCATCAGGTCTAATCCAAGTCTCAGTGAGACAGAGAGCGTGTAAGCGTTTATCAGTGATTATTTCATTTACAATTACTGCTTTGGTTGGTAAGTGATCTAATGTTAAGTAGTCCCTAGCTTTAGTCTAATGTTGTTATTTCTTTTGCAGCTATCTGTGTTTATACTAATGAGGTTATTAAAACAGACTTTTTGAGAGCGTTTACGTTTAGGGCAGATGCGGGTAACAGACACAGTTTCAATAATGTGGGTTCTGGGTGACGGTGCATGGCAAACCAGCAGACAGTTGGTTAAGCCGCGGTCTGTCTGCTGCCTGACCCCTGCTCTGGATAGTCCAGCCCCTAACCAATCGGGCCATAAGACTATGGGCAATGTTGCAGGGATGAGAGCAGCACCCTCCCGAGTGGGATGGACAAAACGTCCCATCCTAAAAGCCAGGCTTACCCTCAGAGGCTGTCCAGTTGTCTATATAGCCCACGTTGTTTTCAGAGCACCACTTGGACAGGCCAGTTCAGCGACCATAACCCTGTTGTAGGCCTTGGTCACCTCACCGCATTGGGATGGGGCCAGAGCACACTACTGCATCGGACATCGCCTTCGCCACTCTAACCACAAAATTAGCCTTAGTAACCTCTGACTGACGAAGGCGTATATCATTAGCCCCTACATGAATAACTATCCTAGAGAATCTGCGGCTCTCGAGTTCACCAAGACTCGGTACAATGTCCGAAACTCTGGCTCCGGGGATACAGATAACTCTAGCTGCTGGTGTCCCTAAAGGGGTAGCAAGTTTCACGTGTCGTAAAATAAAGTCACCTATGACCAGAGCTCTTTCAACAGGCTGCTCAGTAGGTGCATCACTGAGGAGGGCAAACCTGTTGAACACATGAACAGGTAAAGAGTGGTGCTCTCGTGGACTAGCCTTACGACTACGTCGCCGAACCGTCACCCACTTGTCCTGCTGCGAGGGCTCTGCCGGGGTGGGGACACTAATAACTGTCTCTAGTGTCTGTGAAACAAATCTTTATATTGCTTTTTAAAATAAAGGCTTTAGGCCAGTATAACCTGATTTATTAGAGTTTAGAATTTGCCTCTGAACTCTGATAAGCACCTCAGAGGGAGGAAGACAGTTGTGGGAGAGGGAGAGTGTAGATAAGAGTCATGGCTATATGTTATCGCTAGAAAAGTTACTATAATCTACAAGTTATCAACACCATGCATGTAATAACCTTTTTCTCTAGTACAAAAAGGAGAGGAGCAAAAAAGCCTCCTCATCCGCTCATATACAACTGCTCAGGCATCATTGTATTTGGGTTGATCTCTGCGCAGACAATAAAACTGTCTATTACTTCATTCCAGCACCTGTGTCTGTGTGACTCTGTTCTTTCACGTTTGCAATTTTTCCACCACAATTTGGCGTAGTCGGCAGGATCCCACTCGTTGAGAGGACGTCGTTCCTGAGATGAAAACTGCAGTTTCAGAGAAGAGGTGGCTTTTTTTGGGCGGCGGTCCTTGAGACCAGCTGGGATCCGAGTTCTGTGCAAGAAGGTGGACGTGGAGAGCCTGGAAATTGCTGGGTGAGGTTTTACACACTTTTTCTATACTGTGTGTATAGACTCTATACTGTGTGTACAGATAAGAACTGTGTTCTTAACAAAAGGTTTCTTACTGTGTGTTTGAAACGCTCTATACTGTGTGTGTAGACCAAGAACTGTGTGTTCTTACCAAAGGTTTCTTACTGTGGGTTTGAAACGCTCTATACTGTGTGTGTAGGCAAAGAACTGTGTGTTCTTACCAAAGGTATCTTACTGTGTGTATAGACCAAGAACTGTGTGTTCTTACCAAAGGTTTCTTACTGTGTGTATAGACCAAGAACTGTGTTCTTTAACAAAAAAAAAAAAAAAAAAAAGGAGTAACAATGGGTCAGGAAAAAAAAAAAAAAAAAAAAAAGAATGGTTTTGAATTTCCACCACCTATAGTGCAATGCAGTATCCCACCTTATGGTAGTTTAATTCAGTGGATGAAGACACACAAACCAGACATTTGTGCTCAAATGGAACACTGGGTAAAATATTGTAATTTCCCATCTGAAGGGAGTCTGAACATTGACGTATTACAAGCTTTAAAACTCATCTCAATCAAACATGATAAAGCCATAGAATATTGTAAGGACCATAAAATAGACAAAACATGTCCCAATTTCCCTTGGAAACCCAATTTCCATGCATATGGAAAGTGGAGACAAGTTGCACAAAAGAAATTGGAAAGGAAACAAAATAATAACAAGAAGCAAAAGAGAGCAGCAACTGTCGGCCAGTTTCTTATTTTGCAGAAAGAGTGCCTGGACGATTTCATCCCTCAACCACCTCCACCGTACCAACCGCTCCAGCACCGGACACCTCCCAGCCTCCCAGTGCCCAGTTCCAGATGCCCAACATCCAAGTAATGGGCCCCCAAGGACCAGCCTTTGTTTTCAGGCCATGGACACTCGAAGATATGAAACAAGTAGCTGAGGAGCTGACTGGACTTTCTGAAGGAAGACAAAACTTCATTACAAAAATGAACTTGCTAGTCAGGGGATGGAAACCGTCCCTAAGCGAGTTGGCCAGAGTATGTGCAGTAAGGATGAAGCTCGAATGGACAAAAGTACAGGGAGATCTGCCACAGAACCCTGAGATCAAGTACAACGAGGCTGCCGACCCCCATATCAAAGGGAGGTCCAACGACTCAGAGACAGAATAACTGCAGCTTTTCCTGTAATACTCAATCTGTCGAAGCTGATGCAGTGCAGACAGCAGGATGGACAAATGGTAGCAGACTACCTGTATGAGCTGGAGAAACTCCACATTCAGCATTCAGGGCTGGATAAGCCAAACGACTGTCCAGGTGCCAGTATGAGTGCCTGGAGGAACCATCTTAAAGAAAGATTCTTGAATGGACTGAGACCAGAGATACAAACGAAAGTGAGAGATGACTGCGTCGAAGATAGACACAGGCAGATTACAGACTGTTTATGCTTTTGCAGTGCATGTTGAAAAGAGACTGGCAGAGAAATCGAAGAAGAAAACGCAGAAACAAGAGACAGAGCAGTATCAACTCCAGTGTGCTGTACTGGAAGCCACAAAACAAAGCATGGAACGAAACAAGAGGTGACGACAGAAGACAAGGACATGGTAGATGATGTGGAACAACAAGATTGAGAGACTACTCGACCGACAAGTGTTATGTTTGTCAGCGGATGGGACACATTGCAGAGAACTGTCCTAATCAAGAAAAAAAGGATGCTGACTTCGAGGAGGGTGAGGAATGAACTCAGTGGGCTCCAAAACACATAACTTTTGATTGTGCACCCATCACGCATGAAACTGGTTTTAAATGATCAGATGGTGACGTCGAAGCCTCTGGCTTTACCAACAATTGAGTTATGGGTAGAGGGTCAGTGTGTCCAATTTTGAGTAAATACAGGTGCTACCATGTCTGTATTACGTAAAGGGGTAATCAAACTTTAATCGCGCTTATCTGGTAGGAAAACGTTTGTAGTGGGAGCAGGTGGAATACCCATGGTGGAGTTTTTCACTGACGGGCTCGACTGTTATTTTAGTGATAGCAGCGTATCCCTACAACACGCCTTCCTATTGTCACCAACTTGCCCTGTAAATCTACTAGCTAGAGATCTAATGTGTAAAAACTCACTTGAAACTCACATGCACGTCTGAGGGTATTGACATCACCACCTTGAATTTCGTACAAGATCCTTCCTCCCCACCGAGCGTGTGGTCAGGATAGAATTTGTTTCCCTGTGACTTCTGGACACCTTATCTTGAATGGCTGCATAGGTTCTTTGAGTATGATTAGATTAAGAAGCCAGAGGATTTGCATTGCACTGCTAGTGTGGAGGGATGGGCTGTTGATTTGGAACATCTGTGTGAGTTCCAGTCTAGAGATGTGGAGACGATCTCTGCCTCAACCCTGTTTGCCGGTAAACAGTGGGCGGGTTGTGTTGTGAACCTGAAGCCAGATCAGGTTGTGTGGTTTCGTGGGGATGTGCCCCATGTGTCTTTGGCCAAAATGTGTAAGAATGAATGTGAAGACATGTCTGTTTTCATCTCTAAGTGCGCTCAAATTACTGATTGGAAACCCACGGACTATCTGTCCTGGGAATACTCTGAAAGCCATCAAATCCACAAGCGTACTGTTGATTGGTCGTTTCAAGCCCAGGCAGACGTTTCAATTCTGTCACAACAAGTCAGCATGGTTTGAGAGAGCAATTTTTTTTTTTACTCAATAGAACCATTGTTGTGGGCAAAAGATAAATATTACGTAATGAAGGGAGCTCCCGAATTGAAAATCACTCCAAAAGTGAATAAAGGCCGTGTACACACCAATACCCTCTGAAAAAGGAGGCCATCGATGTAGGGCTGCAACTAACGATTATTTTAATAATCTATTAATCGATCGATTATTTTTTCGATTAATCGATGAATCGGATTTTTAAAAAAGAAAATTTCCATGTCTTTATTCAGAAATATAACATTGAATAACAGAGCAAATAAGTGATAATTGAATAATAATAAATTAAATGTATTAATAAATTAAAATAACAAATTAAATAATAGTGTGTATACTTATATTTTTTCTGTTTCTTCCTTCTTGGTGCCGTAACAAGATAATTTCTCCCTGTGGAATAATAAAAGGCTATCTTATCTTAATAAAGAAGAATCAATACAAACTCATTCACTCCCTTTCTTTAGGAACTTTGCATTGCAATGCAAAAATGTTAGCATGTCAACATGCTCCTGGCTAAAGCTGGCTCTTTTCTTAGAGACTATATTTCCTGCTGCAGAGAACAGACGCTCAGACAGTGTTGCATGTTATACATTGTTTAGTTGTGTGAAGGACTTAAGCCGAACCTTCTTCTCTGCGTCGGTCATGTTTCATCTGTAGAATTTATTTCATTCTTAATTAGGGTTGCCAACTTCTTGAACCCCCAATCAGGGACACTTTCCTCCAGGTGTGTTCGCATGTGCGTGCTTACCCCCAGCAGCTGATATCAGCTGCTGGGGGTAAGCACGCACATGCGAAGACAGCATTTTCAGAAAATGAATTGTGAAAGCTTTCACAAATCTGAAAATGCCTAAAAGTCATAAATATTATATAAATAAATGCTTTTTATACTAAATTTTATCTGTGAACGCTTTCATAAATCAGATTATGCCTAAAAATAATAAATAACATCATAATAAATATTTATTAGACATATAAAGGTAATCTTTTTAAAGGTAATATTTTTAAGGTAATCAATTAATGTACATATGAAGGGCAAAAAAAAATAAGAAATTACTGCTGGAACATAGGAGTATGTTTTATGAGGCTGTGCTAATGTTAAATTTTTTCTCTGTTACAGCTTGATTTAAACATGAAGGAACGAACATTAATAATTTTTTATATACATCTAGGAGATCCAGGGATGCATGGATTGCTGTTAATGACATTGATGATAGTTCCGGCTCTAAAAACCAAAAAGGAAAAAAAAATAAAACTGGATTTGCCTTTGTAACCCTAACTGACAGTTTACTTTCAGGAAGCCTTCCTCCACAGTATTCAGCACAAGCAACTGAACTGATTACGCTCACTGAAGCCTGTAAGTTAGCAGATGACAAAACTGTGAACATTTACACCGGCTCAAGATACGCCTATGGTGTCTGTCACGATTTTGGAACCCTCTGGTTACAGAGGAACTTTTTTATCTTCAGGTAAGACCATTGCACACCACAAACTAGCGTCTGCGCTTCTGGATGCCATTCTACTACCAAAAGCTATTTCTGTGATGCATGTTCGCGCACACACAAAAGCTTGTACACAAGAAGCTCTGGGTAATGCTAGAGCTGATGCTGCAGCAAAAGAAGCGGCTACAGGAAGTAACACATTCCCTGTACAAGCCACAATAATAGAGGGCATCCAGAGCCAGACATGCCGTTTGATCGCTTACAGATGGACTTTATTGAGTTATCACCCTGCCAAAAGAAAACATGTGCTTGTGATCGTTGACATGTTCTCCAAGTGGGTGGAAGCTTACCCTAACACCCACCAAGATGCACTGACAGTGGCAAAATGCCTCCTAAGAGAGGTGATTCAGATTTGGACTCCCTAGGAAGGTTTCATCTGATAATGGTTCAGCATTTGTGAGCAAGGTACTCACCCATATCAGTAATATGATTGGAACGCCACTACATAAACTTTGTGCATATCACCCTCAAAGTGCAGGTCTGGTTGAAAGAACAAATGGAACAATTAAACAAAAATTGGTGAAAGTCTGTCATGAAACAGAACTGAACTGAATGGAGGCCCTCCCACTGGTGTGTATGGGGCTCAGGCAAAGAGTATCCTCCAGAACTAAACTTTCCCCATTTTAAATCATACTTGGGCGAACTCCAAACACCAGCTGCACTCCAAACAAGGAGACATTGGCCCTAGAGGACGATCACATGCAACAGTATTGTGCTACATTGTGTTCTGTTTTATCTGATGTGCACAGGAGGGTGAAGGACACACTTCCCAGCCCAGAAGTGACTGGACATACAGTGAGACCAGGCGACTGGATCCTGACCAGAGTCTACCATAGATCGAATTGGAAAACTGACAGGTGGCAAGGACCATTCCAAGTGCTCCCAACAACTCACACAGCAGTGATGATTGCCAAAAGAGACACCTGGGTTCACATCAGCCACTCTAAAAGAGCTCCCAAACCAGGAGAAGAACCACGAGAGATGACAGAATCTACAGAGTAGGGATGCTGACCTTCTCATTTCTAATAGCCGCGGGAAAAGTGGGCCCGGAACACGTGGGTTACTGACCCACCCCGGTAACACTCAAGCCGCTCAAGAAGGGATTAGAAGTGAAAAGGGTGATAGAATAGCCTCAGTATGACAAGTATAATGCCAAAGCTAAAACTCAGGCGAAAACAGGGACTAGTGTCTGATGGTTGTTTAATAGTTTGAGTCATCAAGAAGGGGTTTGTGTAATGGTAGGAGAACACTGTTGTACTTATGTTCCGCCCAACGATGCTTCTGAAGGTAATGTAACAAAGGCTTTAGGTAAAACGAAACACATGGCGTCATTACTCCATGCAGATGATGAAGGTTTCTCTTCATAGGAGTGGTGGTCATGGTTGTCTAGCCGGAAAGGAATTTTAATGTCAATATTACTCACTATGGTTCCCATTACCATTATTATTTGTATGCTTCCTTTGTGTTGTCAATGTACTATGAGTATTTTTCAATGCCAATTTCAGTACCAAATGTTAGATCAGCAGGTAGACCAACATTTTATGACAGAACAAGACAAAGAAACCCATGAAGAATTTTCTTGAAGAATTTAGTATGGTAGAAATGCCTCAAACTAACCACAGTTGCCCATTTTCAGCTCTGTGGAGACAGCATATTATAAGGTACAGAGCTAATGAAGCTTCAACAGGAAGCTTAGCTTGTTGTAGTGGATAACTTTTGTGTCTTTAAAACATAGACAAAGGGAGGAATGTGTGAAAAAAATATTTACTGCTCAGGCATCATTGTATTTGGGTTGATCTCGGCGCAGACAATAAAACTGTCTATTACTTCATTCCAGCATCTGTGTCTGTGTGACTCTGTTCTTCCACGTTTGCAATTCTTCCACCACAGTGTCCCAGTCTGAGTTTGTGTGTACGTACATATTCCCTGCAATAGGCTGGCATTCTGTCATTTCCTGCCTTGTGAACTGTGCTGCCAGTATTCCCTGGCTAGCCGCAACCCTGAACTGGATTAAGCAGGAATGAAAAATTAATGAATGAATGAAAGCTTTTTCTTATTTGTCCTCTCTAATGGCTATTAATGCTATCTACAAGACCCGAGGCCTCATTTATAAACTATGCATAAAAACACAAAAACTAATCTGGAATGTGGACACTCCATACATTCCTTTTCTTAACCACTTGGTCAAGGGAAAGTCGGTGCCTAAGCAGCGAGATGGGGCGCAAGGCAGGAACAACCCTAGACAGGGCAATCCATCGTTGGGCACATACACACTCATACACAAACTCAATAAGGGAACTTCAGAAACTCCAATTAACCTAACTGTCTTTGGACTGTGGGAGGAAACGGAGCACCTGGAGTAAGCCCACATGGACATGGAGAGGACAAGCAAACCCCACACATAGGACCCAGATCGTTCCACCTGTGGTCAAACCCATGACCTTCTTGCTGTGAGGCAACAGTGCTACCCAGCGAGCCACCATGTTGCCCGATAGTGTATACAGAAAGCAGCATTTATAAACAAATACCTTTCGGGGTCATATATTCACAGATACTTTGAGCCATGTGTATAGCCAGAGAGACAACCAGAATTGAAAACACATTTTGGATGTGTAGGTAATAACAGCTAAATGCCTAAACAGATCTAGATAACTGCACATAGACTACTCGTTTATGATAAGCATTCACTGATAACCAGTGGTGCAGTTTGCATGTCCTCCCCGTGTCCATGTGGGTGTGCTCTGGTTTCCTCCCAAATTCCATGTGTTAGGTTAATTGGAGTTTCTAAAGTGCCCTAGTGTGTGAGTGGATGTGCCCTACAATGGATTGGCAGGGGTTGTCCCTGATCTAAGAATACAAACTAAATAAAAAGCCATTTTCCCTTATGAATATCCATATAATAACAATAATAATCATATTATACATAAGTACCATCTTGTATCAGCCAGCTTTAGTGTAGCTTGAGTAGAAGCAAAAGGAGGAGTTGACCTACCTGACAGCCAGTAGAAAACTGGGCATTTGGAACTTTCTGCTTTAGGAGGGAGATAGATGCCAAACTTCATTTTGCACTTTAGCTCAGAGCTAAAACATAAATTACAAACAAAAATGTTAACGCTAAAAAGAACAGTGATTTTTTGTCTGGATCACAATCCACAATATTATAACAGCTATTCTGTGTCAGTTTTTAAGACTAATTTGCTAATGAACTTATGAACCTGACCAATTTCTCCACTAACGAAAAATATAACTCCACAAAAGAACAGAAAGAGGAAATCACTTAAGCAAAGTGGTAAGACCTGTGCAAGCTGATCACGTTTCTTTGGACTGTAGAAGGGTCAACATGGCATCCCAATAAAGCGGCCAGGTGCTGCTATCGCTCACGTGTAAGGGGAGGTCACACTAAATACTTGCTTCTCTACCCCATATAAGCTGTTTTTTTCTTGTTTAAATTTTTCCATTTTTAATAATTCATACAAATGTCCTGTATTTTCTGGCTGTATTCTAATATAGAAACTTTTGTTAACTCTCCAGTAAGCGTTACTGTAAAAACATTCAAGAAACTTGTGATGACATCACAGAGTAATCAACTTTTAAATTACCAACTAATTTGGTAGTTGATTTTAGCCGTCTAAGTCGATCAGTCGTTGCACCCCTACCTTGTACCACTCACGTTCTGTCTCTCTGTGTCCCTCTCTCTGTCTCTGTCTGTTGTGGTGGTCTCTCTCTCTTCTTCTGTGCCCCTCTCTCTCTCTCTCCTCTGTCTGTCTCTGTCTGTTTCTCTCTCTCTCTGTCCCTCCCCCCCCCTCTCCTCCCTCTGCTGCGCTCTCCTCTGCCTCTCCTCTCGTTCCCCTCTCTCTCTCTCTCTCTCTCTGTCTGACCCCCCCTCTCTCTCTCTATCCTATCTATCTGTCCCTCTCTTCTGTCCTTCTGTCTCTCTCTCTCTCTCTCTCTGTCCCCCTCTCTCTCTGTCCTGTGTCGCTCTGTGTGTGGTCTTCTCTTCTCTGCCTCTCTCTCTCGGTCTCTGTTTCTCTTCTCTTCTCTATCTGTCTCTCCTCTGGTGATCTCTCTCTCTCTCTCTGTGGCCCCTGCCGCCCCTCTCATCTCATCTCTCTCCTCTGTCCGGGTCCCCCCGCCCCGTCCCCCTCTCTCTCTCTCATCCCTCTCTTCCCTTTCCCCCCCCTCCTCTCATCTCTCTCTGCTCTCTCTTCTTTCCCCCCTCATCTCAGTCTCCTCGTCTCGGGTGTCCCCCTCTCTCTCCTTCTCCGGTCTCTGTCTCTCTTTCTTTCCCCGGCCTCGATCTTGCTGCTCTTTCCCCCCCCCTCTCCTTTCCCCCCCCAATCTCTCTCTCTCTCTCTCTCTCTCTTTCCCCAGTAGCCTTTCCCATCGTCTCTCGTCTCGTACGGACGTCTTCTTTCTGCTTTTTCTCTGCTGGAGCCGTTCTTTTTTTTTTGTTCTCTCCTTGCATCTCATTTTCATCTCTCTCGTTTTATCCGTCTCTCTCTCTCTTTGGTTTTCTTGTTGCCGGGTGGGGAAGTTACGGTAAGATCTTGAATCTGTAACTTCTGTTTCTTTCCTAATCTCTTCTCTCTCCCTCTTCCTCCCCGCCTCGCGAGGAGTCGTCTCGGTCTTCCCCCCGCGGCAAGTCGGGAAGACTCC
This sequence comes from Ancistrus triradiatus, assembly GCA_025084515.1. Lineage (NCBI taxonomy): Eukaryota > Metazoa > Chordata > Actinopteri > Siluriformes > Loricariidae > Ancistrus > Ancistrus triradiatus. The sequence goes on from JAJAGP010004648.1 coordinate 24,050, forward strand.
GCTCGTCTCTCGTCGTCTCAGGGTGGTCCTCCGTGCTCAGTTCCTTCTCAGGGAACGAAATCGACGTCCGAGGTAAATTCTGATTCTAACTTTCTAGCAAGGTCGGTCGCGCCAAGAAGACCCCCGAGTCTTTCTGGCCTCTCGAGTGGCGGTGAGGTTTGCGTTTTTTCATGGTCATTCGGGTAAGATCCCGATCATATTGGTGGGGAAAAGAATGAGCGGAGGGACTTCCAATGGGGGTATCTTGATTTGATCTCGGTCGGATCAGTATGTTGTGCAACTCCGCTGAGCTAAGTCTCTGGCAGCTCCTCGAGAGAGTCCGTCCATCCCTCTTTCATATTCTCTCTCTCGGGTAATCAATCGGAAATACATCCCGGACAGAAAGAAAGTTACCCAGCGGGGGCACCCTGCTCTCGTCTCACATCGGTCGAGTCAGAAAAATGAGGGGAGCAGACATCGTCGGTCATGCTGGTTTCCTCTGAACAGTCCGGAACCTCTCTCGTGGGAGAAATGAAAAAATCCTCCAAACGGATCTCGTCATGAGAATCGCGATCTGCTCTCGTTCTTCTGTTTGCCAACCCTAGCCTGTCAGCATGCACTCAGCAGCAAAGTGTCTCTACAAGAGGAAGAGAAGCTCGAAGAGTGAGAAACCGTCTCCGCAAAGACGGAGGCACATAGAAAACCAGTCCCCCTACATCAAAGAGGAGCAGCAAGAGAGTCAGGGGACCGAGGGGAGCGAGGGAGAACAAAGATTCACACTATGAAAAGATAGCGAAAAACAGGTGGTAAAACATTGCAACTACCAGAGGATACGACGTTAAACCTACACAAAAACTCTCAATGTCTGCCTTCCCTCGGCCACTGCTCGGAATCGCTTCTCTCTTCTCCGGCTCCCCTCTCTCTCTATCTGTCTGTCCTCTCTCTGTGTCTGTTTCTTCCCTCTCCACTCTCTGACTCTCTCCAAAAAACAATGGTCCCTCGCTCTGGTACTACGTCACCTAGCAAATCTCTCGGCTGTGTGTCTCGCTCTCCCTCTCTGTCTCTGTGTTGTCTCGCTCGCTCTCTGTGTCCTGTGTGGCTCCTCGCTCTCTCTTGTCCTCTGTGTTCTCGCTCTCTCTGTCTTCTGTTTTTTCCGCTCTCTCTTCTCTGTGTGTCTCGCTCTCTCTGTCTCTTCTGTGTGGCTCGCTCTCTCTGTCTCTGGTGTCTCGCTCTTCTTCTGTCTCTTGTGTGTCTGTGTCCCTCCTCGCTCCTCCTTTCTCTGTGTGTCTCTCTCGCCTCTCTCCTTTCTCTTTGTGTCCTCTCTCTCCTCTTTTCCTGTGTGTCTCGCTCTCTCTGTCTCTCTCCAAAAACACTATGGAATTAGAAACTGTCTTTACATGACAACACACCAGATTTTCTTTTGTATTAACGATGCAAGAATTTATTTCAAAATAGTGCAGGGAATTGAGTGAGATGAGTTCAGAAGCCGTAGGAAAAATGTGTGCATTAACTAACTGGTTGGTGGTCACGTTGCAAACACAAAGGGCTTTTCTTCCTCCAGTTGTTTCGTGTTTGCCCACCAACAGTGTTAATAACCTTAACAATAAGGATCACGGAGGTACCCTATACTGCCAAAGGTATTCACTCATCCATCCAAATAATTGTATTCAGGTGTTCCAAAAAACTTCCATGATCACAGGTGTGTAAAATCAAGCACCTAGGCATGCAGACTGAGAAAGAATGGGTCACTCAAGAGCTCAGCGAATTCCAGCATGGTACCGTGATAGAATGCCATACAATGAAGTGTCAAACTCCTCCGAACCCTAGTAAGCGCCTCTGGGGGAAAAACATGGTTGTGGAAGGGAGCAGATAAGTGTCATAGCCTTGACAGGGCGTACTTTTCTTGGGAGAACAGTGTGTCCAAGACATCCATGAAAAAGTTATTACAATCTACGTTTAAGATAGTAAAAACCTATTTTTCTAGTATAAAAGGTGAGGCGCATAAAAGCTGTTTGATGGTTGCCAGGAGAACGGCAATTGTCTGACTGCATTGTGCCAAGAGTAAAGTTTGGCGGATGGGGATTATGGCGTGGGGGATATTTTTCAGAATTTGGCCCTTCATTCCAGTGAAAGTAACTCAAAATGCTTCAGCATACCAAGAGATATTGGACAATTTCATGCTCCCAACTTTGTGAGAACATTTTGGGGATGGCCCCTTCCTGTTCCAACATGACTGCGCACCAGTGCACAAAGCAAGGTCCATAATGACATGGATGAGCGAGTTTGGTGTGGAAGAACTTGACTGGCCTACACAGAGTCCTGACCTCTACCCCAACAGAACACCTTTGGGGTGAATTAGAGTGGAGACTGCGAGCCAAAGCTTTTCATTTAAAATCAGTGTCTGACCTCACAAATGCCCTTCTGGAAGAATGGTCAAAATGTTTTGTGGAAAGCCTTCCTAGAAGAGCTGAAGAGGGTGAGCCGACAACAAATTAAACCCTATGGATTAAGAATAGGATGGCACTCAAGTTCATATGCGTGTGAAGGCAGGCGAGCGAATACTTTTGGCAATATACAGTGGTGTGAGAAAGTGTTTGCTCCCTTCCTGATTTCCTATTTTTTTGCATGTTTGTAACACGAAAATCAAACCAATTTAAATGTGTGTGAAAAAGTGATAAAACTAACAACTGGTTGGGCCACCCTTAGCAGCAACAACTGCAACCAAGTGTTTGTGATAACTTGCAGTGAGTCTTTTACAGTGTTGTGGAGGAATTTTGGCCACTCATCTTTGCAGAATTGTTGTAATTCAGCCACATTGGAGGGTTTTCCAGCATGACCGGCATTTTTAAGGTCATGCCACAGCATCTCAATAGGATTCAGGTCAGGACTTTGACTAGGCCACTCCAAAGTCTTCATTTTGTTTTTCTTCAGCCATTCAGAGGTGGACTTGCTGCTGTGTTTTGGATCATTGTCCTGCTGATCACGAACTCTTTGGAAGTTCAACTTTTGTCTCATCAGTCCACAGAATGTTTTCCCAAAAGTCTTGGGGATCATCAAGATGTGTTCTGGAAAAACTGAGACGGGCTTTAATGTTCTTTTCGCTCAGCAGTGGTTTTCGTTTTGGAACTCTGCCATGCAGGCCATTTTTGCCCAGTCTCTTTCTTATGGTGGATGCATGAACACTGACCTTAACTGAGGCAAGTGAAGCCTGCAGTTCTTTGGATGTTGTTGTGGGGTCTTTTGTGATCTCTTGAATGAGTTGTCGCTGCGCTCTTGGGGTAATGTTGGTCGGCCGGCCACTCCTAGGAAGGTTCACCACTGTTCCATGTCTTCACCATTTATGGATAATAGCTCTCACTGTGGTTCGCTGGAGTCCCAAAGCTTTAGAAATGGCTTTATAACCCTTTCCAGACTGATAGATCTCAATTACTTTCTTTCTCAATTGTTCCTGAATGTCTTTGGATCTCGGCATGAAGTGTAGCTTTTAAGGATATTTTGGTGTACTTCACTTTGTCAGGCAGGTCCTATTTAAGTGATGTCCTGATTGAGAACAGGTGTGGCAAGAATCAGGCCTGGGTGTGGCTAGAGACAGTGAACTCAGGTGCGATAAACCATAGTTATGCTTTCAGTTTTTCATACAGGGCCATGCAGGTTTGAATTTTTCTCTAACTTAATTCATTTAAAAACTGCATTTTGTGTTTACTTGTGTTGTCACTTCAGTGTGACAAACATGCAAAAAAAACCAACCAGGAAATCAGGAAGGGGGCAAACACTTTTTCACACCACTCTAGTGTATATGCACATGGCCTGTATGTTCAAGTTAACCTTTCCAGGAAACATAAAATACGACAGATTAACAAGTTCTGACACTACACAACACCAAAAACACTGCCACTTTGTTGCACTATTCCATAGTGTCTTGCAGTTCTTCACTCAAATGGCTCATATTTAAGAGAAAAATCAAAGTCTTGCCTGTCATGCTCGAACACTTTCTGATATCCACCGCAGCACTTGTTCGACGACACCTGCGTTAATGCCATGGCCTGCGATAATGAAAATAAAATTCTTATTTTAACAGCCTTCTATTTTAATGACGTTGTAGCAAACAGTGCATCAGATTAGATTTGTTCCTTCTAAATTCCACACAGCCAGCAACTGCTCTGTTAAAATCAGTTGCAGAAATAGTCTACGGCTGTATCCCACAAACATGCACATAACACATATTATACAGCGTTACACTTCGATCAGAGACCATTATTTTCAAACCATATGTAGTGCACCTATGTGGGGAACTCACAACCATTTAGGACACCGCCACAAAGTTGTAAACTAACACACAATTTTTCATAATATAGCAGTTACCGCTGCTTTCGTGAATTTTAATACCAAAAACAAACAGACACATATTTATTCTAGCTGCAAATAGTTTACATGATTCAGTAGTTTAACCACTTAAACCTCTGCAATCGGTACTTGTAGCTGCTAGCACTGTAGCATGAGACAGTATATCACAAAACACTGCGACATTAAAAACTTTAACAGAAACATGCATTGATATTTTTGCACCTCACACCTTTTTTGCGCAGTAGTATATTGCAACTCGTCTATTTATTTCTTCAGCCCTTCTCCACACGGCTATCACTTTCGTTCGAGAGCCATAAAAGACGTACATACGTGAGCTTGCGTGATTACATCACAGTCACGCAATCCCGTACGACCCGTGTTAGTAAAACAGACAGTGTAAGAAACTGCATACTTATTTAATAATAATAATAATAATAATAATAATAATAATAATAGTAATAATAATAATAATAATAATAATAATAATAATAATAATAATGATGATGATAATAGTTTTGCAGTCTGCGAAATACAGGATTCAGTTGTAAATTACAGATCCAACAAATCTAGACGGTACTTTTATGCTATACCAAACAGCCAAAACATTCAAACTAACTGATCTGTGCCGATATTTAGGTAGGTGTTACGCGTCATATGAACGTGTTAAGGCGTCACACATGTGAAAACGAGGTTGCAGCAAAATGCCTTGTTGATGTCTGAGGTCAGGGTAGACAGGCCATATTCGCTCAAGCTGATAGAAAGGCAACAGTAACTCAAATAGCCACTCAGTACAACCAAGGTATGCAAAGGAGCATCTTTGTATGCACAACATGGCAAACCTTGAAGCAGATGCACTACATCAGCAGAAGACCACACCAGGGGCCAGTCCTGTCAGCTAAGAACAGGCAACTGAGGCTACAGTTCGCACAGGCTCACCAAATTTGTACAATAGAAGACTGGAAAACATTTTCTGGACTGATGAGTCTCGATTTCTGCATCAACATTCAGATGTAAGGGTCAGAATTTGGCATAAACAACATAAAGGCATGGATCCATTCTGCCTTGTATCAGCAGTGCAGGCCGCTGCTGTGACTGATGGTGTAATGGTGTGGAGGTTATTTTCTTGAACACCTTGGGCCCCATAATACCAGTTGAGCGTTGTTTAAACACCACAGCCTACCTGAGTATTGTTGCTGACCATGTTCGTCCCTATTTGACCATGGCTTACCCATCTTCTGATGTCTACTTCCAGCAGGGTAATGTGACAAAGCTCAGTTATCTCATACTGGTTTCTTGAACATAACGATGAGTTCAACGTACTCAAATGGCCTCCACATTCACCAAATCTCAATCCAGTAGAAAACCTTTTGGAAGAAATGGGATGGGAGATTTGCATCAGGGATTTGCAGCTGACAAATCTGTAGCAGCTGCATCATGCTATCATGTCAATATGGATCAAAATCTGTAGAAATGTTTCCAGTGCCTTATTGAATCTATGCAAAATATTATGGCAGTTCTGAAGGGGATCCAACCTGGTACTAGCAAGTTGTACCTAATAAAGTGATCAGTTACTTTTACATTTTAATCAAAACTCTATCTGGCCTATGTCTCCTGTATTCACTGACTCAATGTCTCTTCACTCAAGCCCCCAAAGGTAATGGAAAGTTATCAGGCACCATAATAGTTTACTGGAGAGTTTTGCATATATAGGATAATGTCTATGTGAATGTTTACTTTCATGTGTGTGTTTTGATATTTATCGTTTTTATTTCTTCTCTCTTCTATATATAGTGGTGCTTGAAAGTTTGTGAACCCTTTGGAATTTCTATATTTCTGCATAAATATGACCTAAAACATCATCAGATTTTCACAAAGTCCTAAAAGTAGATAAAGAGAACCAAGCTAAACAAATGAGACAAAAATATTATACTTGGTCATTTATTTATTGAGGAAAATGATTCAATATAACATATTAGTGAGTGCAGTTAATATGTTAATTTGAAGGCGAATTAAATTTTGCAGTTAGCAGTTAATTTGAAGGTGAAATTAGAGTCAGGTGTTTTCAATCAATGGGATGACAATCAGGTGTGAGTGGGCACCCTGTTTTATTTAAAGAACAGGGATCTATCAAAGTCTGCTCTTCACAACACATGTTTGTGGAAGTGTCAAGTCAAGTCAAGTCAGATTTATTTATATAGCGCTTTTTACAATGGAGCATTGTCTCAAAGCAACTTTACAGGTTTAGATTATCTCCTAATAACTACGTCCAATCTCAAATTGAGCAAGCCTAGGGCGACAGTGGCAAGGAAAAACTCCCTAGTTCTAGGAAGAAACCTTGGGAGGACCAAGACTCAAAAAGGGACCCAACCTCCTTGGGCGGCGTAGATGATAAATCTAAGAGCGAACTAAAGTCATGGAGTCAAAAGTTTGAATATAATGTGAAGTATGCACATCGACATTAAGTGGCCGGGGTATGATGATAAATCTAAGAGCGAAAACTAAAGTCATGGAGTCATGGTCGAATAAAATGTGAATTATGCACCAGTGGAGCTCCATCAGATGTACATCATGTGTGAGGCCGGAACTGCCGGAACACAGCTCGGAGAGAAAACAGAAAAATGTAATTAGTTATTGATTAAGAGCACAGTGTTTATTAAACAATCACTGATGCCATGTCAATCACTGATGCCAAGTGTAGCAATGAGACCACGGCAGCAAGCATTAGCTATAGCAGCATAGCTAAAAGCTAGAAAGAGGAGAACTGGTAGGAAACACAGCCAAGAGGGATCACATGAGACATTGGCAACCCCACGGGAGGCAGAAGACAGCAACCCAACGTCTCTGATCACCATAAGACTCTTTGACTATGAACCCCCAGCTCTGCCCTTATTCTAAGGCAAGGATGCACGAGTCAAGATCACGAGGACCGAAGCCTAGTTCAGCCAGACCGCCCACCCGACACTCCCGGCTAGCGGACTAGGCAGGCAGGCCAGACATGACTCCAGACTCAACCCAGCAACCCAAGCCATGCAACCTGGTCTAAATCTAGTCAAAAGCCTGCGTAAATAAGTATGTCTTTAGCCTAGACTTACAACTTTGGAGGGTGTCTGAATTTCGAACGAAAGTGGGAAGTTTATTCCATAGTTGGGGGGCCATGTATGAGAAAGCCTTTCCCCCTGCTGTGACTTTTTTAATTCTAGGAACTAAAAGAAGTCCTGCACCCTGCGAACGAAGTAGACGAGTTGGATTGTAAAACTCTAAGAGGTCACTCAGATAATGTGGGGCCAGGCCATGTAGAGCTTTTATAAGGTTATAAGAAGTATTTTTGTAATCAATGCGGAATTTTGACTGGTAACCAGTGCAGTGATGATAGAACAGGAGTGATATGATCAAATTTTCTAGTCGAGTTAGCACTCGGGCAGCTGCGTTTTGAACTAACTGAAGTTTATTTATAGATTTACTAGAGCATCCAGTAAGTAACATTACATTACAGTAATCCAACCTTGAGGTTATAAACGCATGAACAAGTTTTTCTGCATCATTAAAAGAGAGGATATTTCTAAGTTTAGCGATATTACGTAATTGAAAGAAAGCAATTCGAGTGATGCTGCTAATGTGCGCATCAAAGGAGAGATCTGAATCAAATGTGACCCCTAAGTTTTTTACAGACAGACTGAGCAATACTGAACAGCCATCTAGATTTAGGATATATGTAGCTAACCTGTCTCTCACTAGCCTTGGGTCCCACTAATAGCACCTCAGTTTTATCTGAGTTAAGTAAGAGAAAATTAAATAACATCCAATCTTTTATTTCCTTTACACTGTCCTCAATTTTGTTGATTGTAAGGCTGTCATTAGTTTTGGCTGATATGTACAGCTGTGTATCATCTGCATGGCAGTGGAAATTAATGCCATGTTTACGAATAACTGAGCCTAGTGGCAGCATGTACAGAGAGAATAAAAGCGGGCCAAGCACTGACCCCTGAGGCACGCCATACTTCACTTTTGAGAGCTTAGATCTTAGATTATTTATATGAACAAACTGGTACCGGTCAGTTAAGTAGGATTTAAACCAAGAAAGTGCTGATCCCTTAATACCTACAGTATGTTTCTAGTCTGTTTAGTAAAACATCATGATCTATAGTGTCAAATGCTGCACTTAAATCTAACAGAACAAGAAAAGTATCAAGTATCATGAAGTATCATGATACGGACAAAGGAGATTTCTGAGGGCCTCAGAAAATGAGTTGTTGATGCTCATCAGGCTGAAAAAGGTTACAAAACCATCTCTAAAGAGTTTGGATTCCACCAATCCACATTCAGACAGATTGTGTACAAATGGAGCAAGGTGTGCATAAGTTGTCGAGGTCACAAAGGACCCCAGGGTAACTTCTAAGCAACTGAAGGCCTCTCTCACATTGGCTAATGTTAATGTTCATGAGTCCACCATCAGAAGAACACTGAACAACAATGGTGTGCATGGCAGGGTTGCAAGGGGAAAGCCACTGCATTCCAAAAAGAACATTGCTGCTCATCTGCAGTTTGCTAAAGATCATGTGGACAAGCCAGAAGGCTATTGGAAGAATGTTTTGTGGACAAAAATAAAACTTTTTTTTTTTTTAAAGAAAAGTGTTATGTTTGGTGAAAGTAAAACACTGCATTCCAGCATAAGAAACTTATCCCATCTGTGAAACATGGTGGTGGTAGTATCATGGTTTGGGCCTGTTTTGCTGCATCTGGGCCTGGATGGCTTGCCATCATTGATGGAACAATGAATTCTGAATTATATCAGAGAATTCTAAAGGAAAATGTCAGGACATCTGTCCATGAACTGAATCTCAAGAGAAGGTGGGTCATGCAGCAAGACAACGACCCTAAGCACACAAGCCATTCTACCAAAGAATGGTTAAAGGAGAATAAAGTTCATGTTTTGGAATGGCCAAGTCAAAGTCCTGACCTTAATCCAATGGAAATGTTGTGGAAGGACCTGAAGTGAGCAGCTAATGTGAGGAAACCCAAGAAACATCCCAGAGCTGAAGCTGTTTTGTATGGAGGAATGGGCTAAAATTCCTCCAAGCCGGTGTGCAGGACTGATCAACAGCTACAGGAAACAAGTGGGGGGGCTTGTCACAGCAGATACTGAAAGCAAAGGTTCACATACTTTTGCCACTCACTAATATGTAATATTTGGATGATTTTCCTCAATATATAAATGACCAAGTATAATATTTTTGTCTCATTTGTTTAGTTGGGTTCTCTTTATCTACTTTTAGGACTTGTGTGAAAATCTGATGTTTTTTTGGTCATATTTATGTAGAAATATAGAACATTCTAAAGGGTTCACAAAATTTCAAGCACTACTGTAGGTAGAATTTCATTTCATTTTATAAAATGGAAGGTTTATTTAGTAGAGGGGAAAAGGGGGCAATGAGCAGGTGAATAATTGAGGGGCACAAGAATGGAGGACGTGGAGAGACTGGATGAGAACAGTGACAGGTTGCTGGAAGTAGGAAGGCAGAAAGGAGTGGCCAGGAGCTGGTGCTAATGCTCATTCAGATGCTGGAAAACAAAGACACAATAGCAGACAGTGCATGGAGACAGTATATGCTGGACAGAGCAGGGCTGGAGAAACTGATAGAGGCAGGACGGTGATATTGGAAGCAAAGGTGGCTGGGCAAAGAGATGCTAACAAGAACACATGCTGACGAACTGGTGAAGAATGGAGAGATAACAGGGGTTTATATACACTGCGTTGATGTTGTGGGAATGAAGAACAGGTGTGCAAATACCGAAGGTCAGCAATCGATTGGATAACAAAGCCTCAATTCCTCAGCCAGTACTATTCTTCAGTCACAGTGGAGACAAAAACAAAACAACAGACAGACCATATAAACAAAGAGATATACAAAAGAAACAGATCCACAGTAGCAAATCCTGTCAGTGTCGTCCAATGGACAACTTTTTTTCCGCCAAAATGACTGTTTGACCTTCTATGTCACCTACTGACAGGTGCTGAAGAGACCTTTGATTGTGATTTTAGGGAAACACTGGAGTAAACATCAACATAGAAAAGCCAAAGTTTGAACAGCATAACTGTTTTAGTTATGCATTCTTTTTGCAAGTTCACAAACATAGTGTGTAAGATTCCATAAATGACTGAAGTAATTAATGTAAAGTTTCATAAGTATTTTGTAATTACAGCATGCGGTAAAACACCAGCATGACTGGATTTGTAATTTTTAAGTATTAAAAGAGGGGCAAGTACCAAATTTAGCTTACAGGGAAATGTACATAGTAGTTAAACATGCCAGACAGTGCTAGCACTGAAGCAAAGGTGTGGAGTCCAAACTACATATCACCCAAATACCTAATGTAAAGGATTGTTGGATTGAGGATTAATGGGAGGTTGGCTATCGTGATGGTGTGTCCATTAAAACACAGTAGGATGAATCGACTTGCAATTGATGCTGTTTATTCACATATAGGTTCCAACAAAACAAAGTGATGAGTAGAAGAGGATGGATTACAAAGGAATAGTTGTGGTGGATGGATGACACAAGAATAGTTCTAGAGGATGGATTACAAAGGAATAGTTGTAGTGGGTGGATGGTTTTGTCTACATTAGGATAAAAATACAAATATCAATGAAAACATAATACAAAAGGAAATGCAAACTGAGAAAAACAATCACCATCAATCTAACAAAATGCAAATGGATGAGGTAATAATAAAAGACTTACATATTTACACATCCAAGTCACATGTTCAAGAAGTCCAATTCCGTCCATGTCAAACAATGGAGAAGCCTAATACAAATTGGCTGACTGACTTTTTAAACTCTAAGCCCCTCCTTATCATGTTGCATGGAATAATGGTCTTTGGAGTTCTCTACCTGCTACTGGGAATTTCCAACACATAACATGATATGGATACCATGAAAAAATTGACAGAATAAAATTATTGTATTATCCCATAATTGCATAATTTGGTGTAAAAGTGTGATTATAAGAAACATACACTAAATGTGAGTTCCAGATGCTTAAGCAGAAAGGTAAAGAAAAACTCAATTTCACAAAAGTTGGGACTGTATGTAAAAATGCAATTAAAGTCTATTTTCATTGAAAATAGTTTTAAGAGAAGATTTGCAACTTTTTACCTTTAGCTATCTTTATCTTTAGGCAGATGCTGTGGACACTCAGTGTAAATATCCTATACTATTTGTACTAGGTGTGGATAGTATCATCACACTATTTGCAAAAGTGTAAACAGAAATGCACCTCCTAACAGGGTAACTAGAGCCTCCTTTCAATTTTACAGTTTTTAGAAATAAACATACCCTTTCGCTCTAAAACTGTAATCACTTACATACTGTATAACATGAATACATTCATACATATAATAAGTACATTCATACAAAATAAATTTGCCTTCTTGGTGAGGTTTTTTTTTTACATCCATACATCCATTCCTGCATTTCAGGCCTGCAACACATTTTCCAACAAAGTTGTAATGGTGTAATGGTGTGATTTAATGCTATTATGCACTGCAGAGGGAGAAATGTTCAAATCCCTTTCAATATTTCTTTGAGGAACATTGTTCTTAAACAATTCAGTAATTTTCTGATGTATTTGTTGATAAACTGGAAAAACAGGAACCATCTTTGTTCCTCAGAGACCCAGTGTTTTGTGGATACTGCTTTTTATGCTTTTTACTAAATTATCACTACAATCACATGTAGACATCACCTGTTTAAAATCACATCATTATTATTTTGTATCTCATTACTAGCCTTAAAATGTCCCAAACCCAACTTTGCAGGACTGAAATGCAGGAACAGTGTTAATTTTGACTAAATGTAATTTAGTTGTAGTCATAATTTAGTCATCTGAATTGTTTTTAGGTTTAGTCTAGTTTTTGTCGACTAATTATAATAAGATTATAGTTGACTAAATCTACAGTAGCTTTAGTTGACTAAAATATGAAATGTCAACGTTGCAATACCTAAATGCTTTTTTAAGATTTCCCTTTTAAAATGAAACATTAGGGGCCCATGAGGTCCCCAACTGGGCACTGGGGCCCCTAGAAGGACTCTCCGTTAGTTTTTGACCTACGGATATGAAATTCGGCATGCTTAGGTCCTTGGCCGGGCACTGGGACCCCTGGAAGGTTATAGAGTGTAACTCTAACAGTTTAACAGTTTTCAACCTACAGCCATGAAATTTGGTATGCTTAGTCACAGGGGTAATTTTATTGATTCATTTATTTGGGGATCCGGTAACTCTCTGCCGCAACCGTTCCCTCTCAGGGCAGTTGACGGGCGGTCCGTGGGTACGGTTTCGGTATCTCATCGAACCATGTCCATCGAGCTGTGCCTGGGGGCTCATGCGGAGAGATTTTCCCTGCTTGCACCCAGGTGCCCCACCTAGAATTCATGTTGGGGCTTCCTTGGCTGTGGGACCACAACCCCAGGATCGACTGGCAGATGGGTTCCATTTTCACCTGGGGCCCATGTTGTCAGGAGGCCTGCCTGCTTATCAGGGGTGGGCCCAAGACCAAACCCCTTATCCCCCACCCTCCCTGGACCTCTCTTCGGTTCCGGAAGTTTACCGGGATTTGGGGGAGGTTTTCAGTAAACTTGAGCTCTCTACGACCAAGGGCTCTCTGCTCTCTACGACACAGCTCTCTACGACCCAGGGCCTCATCACTGTCAAGGACAGATACCCCCTGCCACTCATGTCATCCGCATTCAAGGCTCTGCAAAAGGCCAGCGTCTTCACTAAGCTGGACCTACGCAGTGCCTACAATCTCGTTCGCATCCGGCAGGGGGATGAGTGGAAGACGGCTTTCTGCATGCCCTCAGGCCATTATGAATATTGGGTTATGCCCTATGGCCTGATGAATGCACCAGCGGTCTTCCAGCGACTCAACTACAACTTGCTGCGGAAGGCCCTGGATTGATACGTTTTCGTATACCTCGACGACATCCTCATTTACAGCAATACCCTTGAGTAACATGTTGGCCACTGTAGACTAAGACTACACTTTAAATTGATTAATTTTTAATGAATAAACGGGGCACCACCGGATCGTTTATGGACTGGTAGATCCGGAAACCAGTTGGAAAGAGAAAAGCGAAATTGATCAGTCTAGGTCTGAATAGTGAATTCAAAGTTATGTTTCTCGACCTTTGTTTGAATGAAACTCTCTCACACCAAGGGGTAACTTCAAAAGGTTATAGCAAGTTTATTAACTACAAACAAGGCAATAACAACAGACTATCTGACGTAATAACATATGTATCACAGTATTAAAATCAAGAAATTATGGCAAACGTACATATATCACAATAATTAAAATCATAAAATGATGGTTAACATGTATATAGTATGGTAGAAGCTACTTAGACATGGATGAGTCTACGTTGAAGCGTGGTTTAAGATAACACGCAAGGTTCGAGAATCAGGGACCCAATTAAGCCACACCAGCAGTACTTGCCTGTTTCTTTGCGGGGGGGCTCACGCGAAGGAGATGGAACGAAACCGGGCGTCAGCCTGTCGTCAGAAGTCACACGGGAGAACGGTAGAGGTCTATCTTCAGATTCGACGACGACTGTTCAGTGGACTCCTGGATAATATCGGCTACTAGCCTTCGGCTCATGTCGGCATGTGCCCCTTGGAGCCACAGATGTGTCGCGGGCCTTGCTTCGGTTTGGCTTTCTTCCCAGCTGTTGGTGGTCGGGGCCTCTGATCTCGACTTGCGGGCGTGCGACTCGGATTCTATCTTGGCCACAGATAAAGGTGGAGTCAAACACGTTCTAGCACCACGAGCTTCAACAAAAACTTGGAAAACTTGTATTGTACGAGAATGGTAGTGCATGAAGTAGATCTTGGCTGGTTGGTCTTTTAACTATCTTCTAATTCGGCGATACCGAACTATTAAGAGTGCTGGACACAAAAAACGTAACAAAAAAAATAAACGCGAAAACTTGAGCAAAACGAATAACAAAAGGCTGACACAAAAGTTGCAACTTTTAAAGACAACGAAAAGAAAAGACTTAGAACAAAGAGAACAAAAACACACCAGACTCGAAGCTAAGCTTACCACACGGTCGGTCCATGTTGCTTTTGTAGGTTCCGGATCGTAGGAGGCTGTAGGCGGGGGCACAAGAAGTTGCCCTGACTTAGCCAATGAGAAGCTGACTCATCAGTAAATCCCTCCTATCGTGGTTGTGCCTTATAATTTCACCATATGAGCCACAGACGTTCTAACTTGGATTAATACATTCCTACATATCTAAGGTGATTAAAAGTATCACATAATAACCAAAAATCCTCAAAGTTACAAGTTTAGTTGCAGACTTCATTGTAAGGTTCAGATGATCAAAGGCACCTTGAATTGATAACCTAGAACATTGTTAAATCATTCTAACTACAGCACATACATTTGCTATTCCTTAAACAAATAATAATACGATCGATACAAGATGTGGGAAACAGTACATTCTAAATAACAACTTTATTTCTGTTCTTTATAAGTATGAACAAGTATTAAACCCGAGCGATCGATACGTATAGATAAAACAGCTGTTATTTCTAATCATAACCGTTAGTATAGCACACCTGGACCATATTACGTATAAAAATGATCATTATACTAAAACATTCACCAAATAGAGATGAAAATACATGACAAATCAGTAACATGCATATACATACGATTATATACGTGGGTATGAAAATTATCCCTGATCAAACTCTTTGTATGAATTAGCTAAATACATATGGCTGTGTTTAAACTTTTGAAGCAAATATCATGTGTTATCTAATTGAGAGGTTCCGGTGAAGATAATCTGTTCCCAGCAAAAGTCGAATACTATTATTAAAGTTTGTCTCTTAAAAGGAAGGCAATAGTTTCTTGGTGTCGTAAATCCAGGGCTGTCTTTCTGGTGCCAGGTCGACTGAGAAAAAGGGTCGTAAAAGTAATCGAGGTGGATGCATGTTTGCTTTCCTTTGGAGAAATTGGGGCAGATCTCTCTTGGGAAGGGGTGAGTCTAGGGTAGACTTGTCAGAAATCCTTTTAAAACTACACATTGGTTCATTTTATGATGGCGAGATGCACAGGTTATCTGGGCTTGGCCATGTCCTAAGTTTCGTTCGAACCGAGGGTATAGAGAGTTGAAGGACTGTAATCCAGCTATTACGCTACACCACAAACCAAGGGTTCTCCGTCTTTTTGCTGGAGCACTGCCTCTTTGTCAAGCTTGAGAAGTTGGTTTTCACCCACAAGACCCCAGGCCCTTTTTGCTGGACATGTGAGGCTCAGGAGGCTTTTTGTCATCAAGGTAGATGCTTCTGACGTTGGCATTGGGGCCATTCTGTCCCAGCAGGCTAAGCCCGGGGGGGATTCTTCACCCCTGTGCCTACTTTTCTCGCCAACTTACGCCAGCCGAACACAACTACCCGATTGGAGACCGGGAGTTGCTAGCCATTACACTGGCGGAGTGGTGTCACTGGCTGGAGGGGGCCAAACACTCGTTTTTGGTCTGGAGACCAAAAGAACCTGGCCTACCTTCAGCAGGCGAAGAGTTTGAACACTCAACAGGCCCAGTGGTCACTGTTCTTTGAGCGGTTCAACTTCACCGTTTCCTTAGGCCGGGTTCTAAGAATGTCAAACCAGATGTTGGGAACCCCCTGGTGCTGATCCCTCGCCTGAGCTTGTTATTCCTGCCCCCCAGATAGTGGACTCCATGGTCTGGGCCAGCGACGGGGTGGTCAGCAGGGCCCTACGCAGGGAACCTGATCCCGGTGGCAGTTCCCCGGGCCGCAAAGTTCGTCCCTACCTGGGTCCGCTCTAAAGTCATGCAGTGGGGGCACTCCTCCCCCAATACTGCACACCCCGGTGGGAACCACACCTACAAGTTCCTCCGACGCCGCTTTTGGTGTCCTGACATGGAGGCCATTGTCAAGGCCTTTGTGGCAGCCTGCAAGGTGTGTGCCCGCAGCAAGACTCCACGGGATTGTCCAGCCGGTTTGCTCTGGCCACTCCCCACATCCGCCCATCCCTGGTCTCACATCGCCTTGGACTTTGTGACAGGCTTGCCTCCGTCCAAAGGGATGAACACCGTATGTCATTATGGACTAATTCTCCAAGGCCTGCAAGTTTGTGGCTTTGCGCAAACTACCATCGGCCCGTGAGCCTGCAGACCTCCTCATAGAGCATGTGGTCTGTGTTTATGGCTTCCCGTGGGACATGGTCTCCGACCGGGGCCCCCATTTTACCAGCCAGTTCTGCGGGGGCAATTTGCTGGCTTGTGGGGGCTACACCCAGCCTGTCATTGGGTTTGCACCCCGAGTCCAATGGGCAGACTGAATGGGTCAACCAGGACTTGGCCCACATACTCAGGTGTCTGACCACTGGTAGTCCCTGCTCCTGGGTGCAAAAGCTGCTGCGGCCATCACGCCTGCGGCATGGACGCGCCAAAGCCGATAGGGCTCTAACCTGGCATCTACTACTCTGATGCTGCCCTCTAGCGTCGGACTGCATGCCACTGTGACCTCTAACAGTACCTCCCCCTAAAGGCAGCCCCTGACATCCCCATACCACCAGCACAGTTCCTTTGGAACTCGCGAATGAGCCCCAAGTTGAGGATGTGGCACGCTGGAACCCAGGACGGCTTCTCAGAGCCATAGCCCTCCCAATCCACCAGGTATTGGGTACTGCTCTGCACATGACGAACATCCAGAAGACAAAATACTTTGTTAGCCGGACCACCATGTATGGGGTGGGCGACCGGCTGGTGGGAGGAACGATCCAACAGAGTTATGGCTTGAGGCAGGATGCATTTAACATGGGGTGTACCCTCATTGTGGGTGGTAGGTCGAGGCAGTATGTAACCGGGTTGATGCACCTGAGAACCTTGAATAGGGCCATGAACTTGGGTGCCAGCTAAATGGACTCTCCCCCAAGGGGAAGGTCTTTGGTGGACAGCCCGACCCACTGACTGGGCCGATACGAGGGGGTGGGCCACCGCTTGGCATCCGCCTTGTGTCACATGGCCTGAGTGTTCCGCTGGAGAGAGGTCCTGGCCCTGAGCCAGGTGTTGCGGCATCTCCAAAAGTCACGAGCAGAAGAAACCCCGACCTCCTCCTCCTGGTCGGGGAAGAGGGGGAGCAGGAAGCTGAACTGGTACTCAAAGGGTAACATATCGGGCCGAGTGCTCGAGAGTGTTGTAGGTGAACTCGGTCCTGGGTATGTCACCCTTTGAGTGCCAGTTCACGGCCGCAGCAGCTTTTGCGCCCAGGAGGAGGGACTACCAGTTAGACAGTTGGTCAGACACCTGAGTATGCTAGCCAAGTCCTGGTTGACCCGTTCCGTCTGCCTGTTGGACTCGGGATGAAAACCCAATGACAGGCTGGGTGTAGCACCCACGAGTCAGCAGAATGCCCCCCAGAACTGGCTGGCAAACTGGGGGCCCCAAACTGGGGTCCCGTCACAAAGTCTAAGACGATGTGGGACCAGGGAGTGGTCTCCATGTCAGGCCACCAAAAGCCGAAGCCAAATTGAAGCCAAACTGGCATGTATGTCACCCTTTGAGTGCCAGTTTGGCTTCTCACCTCCCCCAGGAGGAAGAGGTCGGGTTTCTTCTGCTTGTGACTTTCGGCGATGCCGCAGCACCTGGATCAGGGCCAGGGCCTCTCTCCAGAAGAACACTCAGGCCATGCGACACAAGGCGGATGCCAAGCGGCGGCCCGCCCCCTCAAATCGGCCCAGTCAGCGTGTCTGGCTGTCTACCAAGGACCTTCCCCTTAGAGAAAAGTCTGGTAACCTGGCACCCAAGTTCGCGGGCCCATTCAAGGTTCTCAGGTGCATCATCCTGGTTACGTACCGCCTTCACCTACCCCCCACCATGAGGGTGCACCCACGTTCTGCGCATCTCACCTCAAGTTGTTCCTCTGCCAGAACATTCCTCCCTCATACATGGGGATTTCAAAGTACATCAGCTTCTGGACGTTTGTTACGTGCAGAGCAGTACCCAACACCTGGTAGACTGGGAGGGCTACGGCCCTGAGGAGCGGTCCTGGGTTCCAGAGTGCCACATCCTCGACTCGAGGGTCATTCAAAGGGATCGTGCCACTGGTATGGGGATGTCCTAGAGGACACCCCTAGAGGGCTGGTGGGTAATGTTAGAGGACAGAGTGGCTCGCACTACGGCATATCAGTCACCAAACATGGCTTGGCATCTGTTTTTCACATGCTCGCCATTACCACTCCTCATTCCGTATCAAAGTTACATAGAAGCGGCCTCTCCTTCTGCGTTTCCGCATCAATATAAACTAATGTTTTTCTACGGGATCGCATGATTAGCGATCTTTCCCTTCTCCTTATAAGGCTTTCTGGTACTACATTATGTCAGCCATCAGGTGGCGCGTGGTGATGTGTCCTAGCCCATGCGCCAGTGTCAGGGTTTCTATCCCAGTTGCTCCCTCTACTTTTTCTACATTGTCCTGCCCTGGGTAGTCCCTTCATTTTGGGTCCTTTCATCCCTGTTTTTTTCACGGCTCGCTAGGCGAACCGTAACACATAAGCAAAGTAAATTCTCCGGATACCGGATTTTTCCACAGACAATAATCGGTGTAGTACAGTAATGCAGAAATCCAAACTGATCTTAAAATGTAGGAATTTTAGCAATGAGGAAAGTAGATTATTAAACTAGATTATTATTATTATTATTATTATTATTATTATTATTATTATTATTATCATTATTATTGTTATTGTTATTATTATTATTATTATTATTATTATTATTATTATCACATTTGAAACAAAGAACAAACAAACCAGTACATCTTTAGCAAACCCCAGCAAGCACAAATAGGGCTCCTGTCCAAGCATGGCCATTTGTACAAGTGTGACTAATTTGCACAACAACCTTAAAATGTTAATTTTTATAAGACTTAAATATACAACCGTGTATGAAAAATGTGCCCAATCATAACATTATTGTTACCAGAGAACTTTTGCTGGCAACCTTGCAGATGTTATTATGAAATCAATTCCAATTAAATTGTAAAGCTACTATCTAACTTTTGTAAAGCTAGATTAAACCTGGATGCTGATCAAAGCTGGCATTTATTCCACATTACATGGTCTATCAATATTGGCTGATCCCACAGGAAGCTTTTATTGCTCAAATGTTGATCTTTGATGTCTCAGGAGACTTGTTTGTAATTCTCACTTACATTTAAAGATCAGCTTTGTCGGAGATCACCTAAATTAGGAGAAATATTACTACAGAAAAATTGAGGTTAAAGGATTTAAAGCTGAGGATTTGGTTTCAGAGACATAAAAGATCTGGGGAGATCTTTTTCTTGTCATCATTGTATATCAGCAGCAGACACTGGTAAAAAATTAATTATTGTAGATGCAATTATTTTACAAAATACTTTTAAATTTGGCACAGTTACAAATGGTATGACATGGTTGTTTGACTGACTAAATGGGAAAGGAATGGGAATTACATCAAGCACAAAGTTACATCAAAACTACACATACATGCTCACACCAGGCCAATTTAGCTTAATCAGTTAGCTTAATGCATGCCTTTGGACAGTGGAGGAAACCAGAACACCAAGAGTAAACCCAGGCAGGAATGAGAGAACATGGAAACTCTTACAGGTCAGAATCAAACTGGGGATGTTGGACTTGTGAGGCAACCGTGCTAACCACTGCACTGCCCTGATGCATGACTAAATGGGAAACTGTGTCAGGTTGAATTTGACTCCTGGTGACCATATGCAGTATAGAGCTTCTCCAGAATATCCTGTATGTTATTTGTATCTTCAGGTATATTAATAGCACGTTCATGATTCCTCTGTTTATATCCTTCCATCCTGTGGTTGGTCATCCTTTTCCTCTTTTACCTTAAACTTATCTTATCTTCAGTTTGGTTATATCTTATCTTCAACTGGTCATATCTTCTGTTTGGTTATTTGGGCTTCTAGACAGAGGAGACGATTTATTTGATCAAGGTTACTGCAAACTCACTGGTTTACACAAATGGAACATGAATTCATATAGCTGTTAGATATACAGTTATTAAGGTGAATAAAATGGCCCAGATCAAATAATTCAGATCACAGTATCAAAAGTGAATTCTCTTAGTCTTTGGATGATAAATGGTTGAGTGCATATTGATCCTTAGTATTGTGTTATTTATAGTATAGTGTTAATCTGGAAAATATTTGCACAAGCTGAGACTGTACTGAGATCTGTACTAAAACTCAAGAGGAGACACGACAGGACACGACAGGAGATTACTGAGGTCTTTATCTCAGGAGACACATTTATGCTAAATGTCTTTCCATTTGATCTCATTTAAGTCTAGGAGAAACTACAGAAATATTAAGGAGATCTTTTTGATATTTCTTTTCTCTGGAATTGCACAGCTGGTTACTGTTATTTCTTAACTTATAAGTACAGTGTGAATCCTGGGGGTTCCCACTGTTATGATTTGCAAACGTCCTTTATCTTGAAATTCTAACATGTTTGAACACAGTTTACAGTGCAATATATTGTCAATTAATCTTTAACTAGTTTGTTAAGTTACCTACTTAGCAACATAGCAAAGTAAATAATTATGTATTAAGCTAAAATACTATAGGTAATGTTTGCTAGTCATATTAGCAACTTTTAATGCATTAATCAATAAAATCTAAACATATCAAATCGTAAGTGCTCCTTTCAGGGAAAATTAACAAAAGTATTCTCATAACGTCACCAGATCATCACATACTGTAACGATGATGTGTGCCTTTGAGCAATATTGTCTTACATAGTCCCCCTCTGACACTTTTTGCCTCCCACAGCAGGCTTCGATTGAGCAATTGCAGCCTGCTGTGCCCAGCCTATATAAGCCTTCACTTTGCACTCCTTTGTCTGGCATTTTCCACTCCACACCCTGTTTCTGCTGGCTTGCGGTTCTGGTTTGTGCTCTTTCCTTGTCTTTTGTCTCTGTTCCACAGGGCTTCTGTGTTTCAGTGTGTATTATTTAACCCATGTTTCATGTTAGTGTAGCATTTCCTTTATTTGTTAGCACTGTAGCTGTTTAGTCTCTTTTCTTATTATCATTGTCTTATTGTTTGTAGTTGTTAGTATCGCACCAATTTGGACACCCCAACAGAAAAATGACATCAATATTTAGTAGATCCTCCTTTTGTAGAAATAACAGCCGCTAAACGCTTCCTACAGCTTCCAGTCTGGATTCTGGTTGAAGGTGCTTTGTACCATTCTTCTTTAGAAACATCTC